>CM053035.1:27473643-27491728 GCA_028564925.1 Lithobates sylvaticus | reverse complement strand
TAGTTAGAAGCAGGATAGGCTTCTTTAAAGAGAAAGGTTTTCAGGGATCGTCTAAAGATGGATAGATTAGGGGACAGTCGGACAGATTGGGGTAGAGCGTTCCAAAGGATGGGAGAAACTCTGGAGAAATCCTGGAGGCGAGCATGGGAGGAGGTGACAAGGGAGCTAGAGAGCAGGAGGTCTTGGGAGGACCGAAGAGAGCGGCTTGGTTGGTATTTTGGTACTAGGTTAGTGATGTAGCTGGGGGCAGAGTTATGGATGGCTTTGTAAACTATTGTTAGTACTTTGAATTTTATTCGTTGGGTGAGTGGAAGCCAGTGGAGGGATTGGCAGAGAGGGGTGGAGGACGCTGAATGGTTGGTAAGGTGGATAAGTCTTGCAGCAGCATTCATTATGGACTGAAGGGGGGATAGTCTATGTAAAGGTAGTCCAATGAGGAGGGAATTGCAGTAGTCGAGGCGAGAGATAACCAGGGAGTGAGTTAGAAGCTTGGTGGTGTCATTCGTTAAAAAGGGGCGTATTCTGGAAATGTTGCGGAGGCTAAGGCGGCATGATTTGGACAGGGATTGTATGTGGGTCCGAAAGGACAGTTCAGAGTCTAGGATTACCCCTAGTACCCTGGCATGTGGGGACGGACTGATAGATGTGCCATTGATCTTGACTGAGAAGTCAGGGGAAGGGGCACGTGGGGGAGGAAATATTAAGAGCTCAGTTTTAGACAGATTAAGTTTGAGGAAGTGGTTTGACATCCAGACTGATATGTCTGCTAGTAAATCAGTGATGCGTGAGGAGATTGATGGGGTGAGTTGAGGGGCAGAGAGATAGATCTGGGTGTCATCAGCATATAAATGGTAGTGGAAGCCATGTGAGGCTATCAGCTGACCCAGGGAGGATGTGTAGATTGAGAATAGTAGAGGTCCAAGGACAGAACCTTGGGGGACCCCAACAGTAAGAGGAGTTGGAGAGGAGGAAGTGGAGTTGTAAGTGACACTGAAGGTGCGATGAGATAGGTAAGATTCGAACCAACGGAGAGCACAGCCATGGAGACCAAGCAAATTTAGTTTTTTGAGGAGGAGGGGGTGGTCAACTGTATCAAAGGCAGCAGAAAGGTCTAAGAGTAAGAGTACGGAATAATGACCATTGGTTTTGGCTGTTAGTAAGTCATTTGTGAGTTTTAGGAGGGCAGTTTCTGTGGAGTGCTGTGGGCGAAATCCAGACTGAAGGGGATCCAGAAGGTTATTCTCAATGAGGTGGTCGCTCAGTCGGCTGTAGACTAAACGTTCAAGGAGTTTGGAGGCAAAAGGGAGTAGAGAGATGGGTCTTAGATTGTTAAGATTGGTTGGGTCTAGTGAGGCCTTTTTTGGTATGGGAGTGACTAGTGCATGTTTTAGAGGGTTGGGGAAGATGCCAGTAGAGAGTGAGAGGTTGAAGATATGAGTTAAAGACTGTAGGATAGAGTCAGATGGTGACCGTAGTATTTGAGAAGGGACAGGGTCCAGGGGGCAGGAGGTTAGGTGGGCATTAGAAAAATTTTTAGTGACTTCCTCTATAGTAGCTGGATTAAAAGAGGAAAGTATTGATTGTGCAGGAGGACAAGGAGTGTAAAGTGAGTGAGATATGTGTAGAGTAGAGAACTCGAGACGAATTGTCTCAATCTTGTTTTTGAAGTGAGTAGCAATCTCCTGGGCAGTGAGTAAGTTAGTGGGTGGAGGTAATGGAGGACGAAGTAGAGAAGTAAATGTAGAAAAGAGTTGACGGGGACTGCGTGAGAGGGTGTTAATGAGAGTGGTAAAGTAGGTCTGTTTGGCAGTGCGCAGGCAGGAATGGTATTTTTGGAGGGAAGATTTATATTGGCTGAAATCTTGCTGTGACTTAGTCTTACGCCACAGACGCTCAAGAGCACGGCTCTGCTTTTTGAGGCTTCTGGTGTTGTCTGTCTGCCAGGGTTGTAGCGGCCGGAGCCTGATTCTGTGTGTAGTGAGGGGGGCCAAGGTATCCAGGGTGGATGACAATGAACTGTTGTATATGGAAGTGGCCAAGTTGGGGCAGGACAAGGATGAGATTTTGTCGTAGAGACAATCTGTAGCAGAAAAAAGAAGAGAAGGGTTAAGATGGCGAAGGTTTCTACGGGTAATAGTTTGGTGGAGGCAGACAAGGAGAGAGTGAAACTAATAAGGTGGTGATCAGAGAGAGGAAAAGGAATATTGGAGAGGTTGTGCGGAGTGCACAGGTAGGAGAATATGAGATCAAGGCAGTTGCCAACAGAGTGAGTAGAAGCGCTCGTCCATTGTTTTAGGTCAAAAGAGGAGGTTAGGCTCAGCAGCTTAGAAGTAGCGGGAGTGTTAAGATTAACAGGGATGTTGAAGTCACCAAGAATGATTGTTGGAATTTCAGAAGAGAGAAAGTAGGGTAGCCAGGCAGAGAAGTCGTCAAGGAAGTTTGATACGGGTCCAGGGGGCCGATAGATCACAGCAATTCTCAGTGAAACTGGAGAAAATTGACGAATACAGTGAGCTTCAAATGAGGAGAGGCACAGAGAGGGCAGTGGATGAAGAACCTGAAAAGTGCTTTGAGGGGATAGGAGGATTCCAACACCACCTCCTTTCCGTCCACTAGGCCTGGGGGAGTGAGTCCACAGAAGGCCACCGTAGGAGAGAGCAGCAGGAGAAGGAAGGTCAGATTCTTGAATCCAGGTCTCAGTAATTGCAAGTAGGTTCAGGGAGTTTGTGATAAATAGGTCATGGACAGTGGTGAGTTTGTTACAAACAGAGCGGGCATTCCAAAGGGCACAAGAGAAGGGGAGGCTGGTTATAGGCAGAAGAGGAATGGAAATGAGATTGTGTGGATTGTGACTGGAATGAGAGGATGAGGGTTGCTGAGTATGTTGGCCGAAGGTAAAGGATGGCGGTCCAGGATTTGGGGAAATATCTCCAGAAATCAGGAGAAGCATTAGGGTGAGAGAGATGATATGGGATTGCGACTTGTGTAGTGGGACACGTCCCAGTGTCCTGCAGGTTTTATTGGCATTTGGGTTCAGAGTTAGCAGGAGCTAATATGTGCAGTAATAAGGTGATGACAGGAGTGAGGGTGATATATATAAGCTGTGGGGTGGAGAAGATGGGTGAAGGAGAGAGAATTTAAGGAGAGAGGATGCAACTGTGAGAAGGAAAAGTAGGAAGTGCATGACAGAGTGGAAAGATTTGAGATGAAGCCTGGATGGGAGATGAGCTAGTTTGATGAGGAATCAGGTCACCTGTAGTCTGTGTAATGTTCTGCTGAAGTCTGTTCTGCTTTTTCGCTTAGTGCTGAGCCGAAGTGCAATACTTAATCCAATATGAATACTTTATCCAAGATGATAGTTGCCAATGCAAACCCTGCCTGTGCACACCCCTGGCTGTGCTTCCCCTAAGTAGGGCCTTAATTTATACTCAGTTTGGGTGGGGGTATTGCCAATTAATTAGACAGAATTGCATAGGAGAAACACTTGGCTAACAGAATGAACTTCTCACACTAAGGGCTGGCTGACTACAAGACACAGCAAGAGAGCAGAGAGGTCACAGTCATAAAGATAGGAAAAGCTCATAATTTAGGTATAGACACCAAGAAAGTAAAACAAACATCACAGTGCTATGAGCAGAGGTAAAGAATTTGAATGCAGCATAGCTCACCAAAAGCACATACACAGAATTAACAATTCTAGATGGAGTTGCAGCAGTATAAGCATACCAGTGTTAAAAGGGACAAACAGTTTTCAGTACTGCGATTCTAGATGGAGTTGCAGCAGTATAAGCATACCAGTGTTAAAAGGGAGTAGTGCCCAAGAGGGTTAAGGTAGTGCTGGAAAATAATGGTGGCCACACAAAATATTGACACTTTGGGCCCAATTTGGACATTTTCACTTAGGGGTGTACTCATTTTTGTTGCCAGCAGTTTAGACATTAATGGCTGTGTGTTGAGTTATTTTGAGGGGACAGCAAATGTATACTGTTATACAAGCTGTACACTCACTACTTTACATTGTAGCAAAGTGTCATTTCTTCAGTGTTGTCAATGAAAAAGATAGAAATAAAATATTTACAAAAATGTGAGGTACTGTAGTTCAATCCACTTTATTGAATAAACTCTGTAGCAGGCATGGATAAAATTATAATTATATGCTCACATAAAAGCTGTGACCTTTGTGGTATTTGGAAGCAACTTTATCGTATACATCAGATATGCCCTTGTGGGTGGCAAGACCTTCAGGGCAAGAATCCAGGCTGCAACAAGAAGAGAATCACTGGGTCAAAGCATTTATTCAATAAAGTGGATGAACTATATGAAAGCAAGACTGGACCCAGCCTTTCCTTCTTTTTGGACTCTTAAGATTGCACAATTGGTTGATAGAGTTGGATGAGCAGTTTGGGCTGAGCAAAGATTTGGCCCGAACATCGCCTGTTCGCCTGTTCGCCTGTTTGCCCGCTCGGCGAACACCCGAATTTGCGGGACGCTTGGTGGGATGTTCACCCGCCGATCGCCCCACATGTGCTGCGCGCTTTGCATTCTAAGCACAGTGAATACCTGGTTGTTAAGGAGCGGGCTCGGGAAGCCAGCCGTGGCCTCCTTAACAACGAATGCGTCATCAGCTGTCAACCGGCTTCCCCGCTGACAGCTGAATGAAAAATAAAAAATTGGGCTGGCAATAGAAAATTGTTAAAAAGGATGGCATGGGGTCTCCCCCCAAAACCCACACCAGGCCCTTGGGTTTGTTGTGGGTTTTGGGGGGAGACCCCCCCCCCCCCAAAAAAAAATCCATTGCCCACTTAGTTGAGCTTGTTTGCTTGCATGTTTACCTGTTTCAACTTTCTTATAAAATCCTGTTCCACAACTGTGGTTTTAAATCCTACCAATTGAGAAAACTGTCTATATTTGTCCAGGTTAAATACAATCAGCCTTTTATGACTGTTTAGGGTTATGGATTATTGATATAAAGTAATTTTTTTTCTACATGTATATGGAGTTTTTTTTGGGGGGGGGGGGAGTTGTGCTGGAGGCAAATGGGAGAGAGGATTTGAGCTGGATGCTTATGGGAAGAGCATGTAGATTAGTACTTGATTTTTTAGGGGTGGGGAGGGGATTTTCTCTGACATATAATGCTAATACGTCTTGGGGGGGGTGCAATTGGCAAGTTAGCCCTGGGCTCTAGATGACCTTGTCCTGGCACTCCTGGTCTCCCACAGTACACAGAACATGGAAATGCAAATATTTTAGTAACTGTAAACTGCTAAATACCTTTTTTCATCAGCAATATATATAGCAGTCTTGTGACTTCTATCAGCTTCTAGCAAAGCTTGTAGGAGGAGTTTTCATCCTCCCCTGACCCTCTGTCTGGGCAGTGCCGATTGCCCCCTCCCAAGAAAAAAAAAAAAAACTCTCTAGCAATACACACCAAACTGAGCATGTGCAGCCTGTCCCCTGGCTCTGTACATATCAAGTTATTTTTTGGGGACAGTAAAAGAAGACAGGATCAAACAGCCCTTTTTGCATGATGCAGAGGATTAACACCTTTTGTTTCCACAGTGAGTATAACAAGCATGCTTTACTGCATATACAGACTGATTTTACTGTCGTGGGTTTAGTAACACTTTAAGTGGTTAATGGTCATGCGTTTTTCTTCTGCTTTTTTTTAAAACACAAACAACGGAAGAAAAACTGTTCAGCGTGAAAGCCCCTTTAGCATTCAGTTGTATTTTGTGCATTTTTGAGTCATAAGTAAGTTGAGTCATCAGGCTCGGAGCTGAAAGGGAAACGTGTCATATTACTGGGAATACTGCCAGAAGAGACTGGGAGGAATACAAACACTTCCTGTCCAGCAGCGAGGAGGTTCTGGGCGGTTTTATATTTGAGGTCAGTTTTTTTGTGTATCTCATGTGATGGTCATGAAAAGTCGGTGAGTCCTCGGGGTGGGGGGCGATTAAATTAATATCAACATTGCTTTGTGTAGATGAAATGTGTAATCAGATGAGAACTCTGTATCCGTCAGAGAACATTATTATAGAATACAATGACTGGGGCTGATCTACTAAGAGGGGAGAGACTGGTAATGCTCACTGAGACATGATAAACAATCACTTTAACCACTTCCATACCGGGCCTATTCTGGCACTTCTCTCCTACATGTTAAAATCATCATTATTTTTGCTAGGAAATTACTCAGAACCCCCAAACATTGTATATATTTTTTTTAGCAGACTCCCTAGGGAATAAAACGGCGGTCATTGCTACTTTTTATCCCGCACAGTATTTGCGCAACAATTTTTCAAATACGTTTTTTTTGGAAAAAAAATGTTTCATGATTTTAAAAAATAACAAAACAGTAAACCTAGCCCAATTTTTTTGTATAATGTGAAAGACGATGTTACGCCAAGTAAATAGATACCGTATATACTCGAGTATAGGCCGACCCGAATATAAGCCAAGGCACCTAATTTTACCAAAAACAACTGGGAAACCTTATTGACTCGAGTATAAGCCTAGGGTGAGAAATGCGCAGCTACTGTAAGTGGAAAAGAGGGTCAACAATGCCCATTTGCAGCCTCACTGTGCCCATGCAGATGGACACAGTTGACCGATTTGGGGCCCTGTATCTCAGGGTCACTTAGTGCTAGGAACCCCATCTTTAGATATGTTGTAGTGCTAATTCCACTGGGTTGGAATACAACATTTGGGGTTCCTAGCACCAAGTGTCCCCGAGATATGGGGCCCCAAATTCTGGTCAGAAAATCTCAAGCACTTTTCTGCAGCAGAGAATGACATTTTCTGAACCGACTTTGGGGCCCTGTATCTCGGGGCCACTTAGTGCTAGGAACCCCATCTTTGGATATGTTGTAGTGCTAGTTCAACTGGGTTTGAATGCCAAATTTGGGGTTCCTAGCTCCAAGTGTCCCCGAGATATGGTGCCCCAAATTTGGGTCAGAAAATGTCAAGCACTTTTCTGCAGCAGAGAATGACATTTTCCGAACCGACTTTGGGGCCCCGTATCTCGGGGCCACTTAGTGCTAGGAACCCTATATTTGGTTATAGTGCTAGGTCCACTGGGTTGGCACACCAAATTTGGGACTCCTAGACCCAAGTGGCCCCGAGATACGGGGCCACAAAGTCGGGTCGGAATTTTTTTTTTTTTGCTGCAGAAAAGTGCTTGACTCGAGTATAAGCCGAGTATATACGGTACCCAATAGGGATGGGCCAAACACCCCCCGATTCGGTTCGCACCAGAACATGCGAACAGGCAAAAAATTTGTTCGAACACCTTTAAAGTCTATGGGACACGAACATTAAAAATCAAAAGTGCTAATTTTAAAGGTTAAAATGCATGTTATTGTCATAAAAAGTGTTTGGGGACCTGGGTCATGCCCCAGGGGACATGTATCAATGCAAAAAAAAGTTTTAAAAAGGGCCATTTTTTCGGGAGCAGTGATTTTAATAATGCTTATAGTGAAACAATAAAAGTGTAATATTCCTTTAAATTTCGTACCTGGGGGGTGTGTATAGTATGCCTGTAAAGTGGCGCATGTTTCCCGTGTTTAGAACAGTCCGAGTGGAAAATGACATTTCTAAAGGAAAAAAAGTAATTTTAAAAGTACTAGCGCTGTAATGAATTGTAGGTCCCGGCAATACACATAAAAGTTCATTGATAAAAACGGCATGGGATTCCCCCACAGGGGAACCCCCGAACTAAAATAAAAAAAATGGCGTGGGCCCCCCCTCAAAATCCATACCAGAACCTTCAGGTCTGGTGTGGATTTTTGGGAGGACCTCGCACCATTTTTTTTGGCACGGGGTTCCCCTTAAACACAGGAAATATTTTGCCATTTCGCCAGCGGCACTTTTTGTGCTTTGGCATTTTTTTTATTAGCCAATAGAGAAAACGATTATCTGTTGCATTATTTGTTGCTATGGTTTTTCAGCTATTTTTATCTTTTCCATTAGCTTTTATTTCTTCTGTAATTATTGTTCATTTATTATAATGTTTTTTCGTTAGGGTAAGGGGTTCGAGTTCAGTTTAGGTTAGGGTTAGGATTAGGAGTTGGGGGTTAGGGTTATTTAGGATTATTTTTTTTTATTTCTATTTTTTTTTTTATTATTATTATTATTATTATTATTATTATTATTATACAATTAAATACAATAAATTAATGCTAAGTAACAATAAATAAATAATTAACCTTTAACTTTAACCCTTACCCCTTTAAAAACAATAATAATAATAAATAACTAAACATCCTAACCCTAACACAAAATAAATTATTATTGTTATTATTATTATTATTATTATTATTATTATTAAAGGGGTTGTAAACCCTCAAGGTTTTTCACCTTAATGCATTCTATTTAATTTTTTTTTCACTTTTCCTGCTAATAACAGTTGGTGTCTAGTAGCAACTTTAAATATTTAATCATACAGTTATTCATTATTAGTAGCGCAGAAGTACATTCTATTTATTTAATTATATGAATATATTATTTAATATACAGTGGACCTGAATGTTGATGTGGCATCAGCTTCTTGCAGTCCCTATACAGAAGATCAAATTGGGAGAGGGAGAAGCAACACAAATAGCCACCAATCATTTGTATTGCAGTTTTCATGTGTTAGCAAAGAGCATGCTGATAGGAGGAGAGGGCAGAGTGACAGAGAAATGCTGTCATTCTGCTGCTTCTCCTTTCACTATCCATTAATAGACTGGGAGAAGTACACGACCTGTAAGTGCTACTTGACTGTAGCAAAAAAAAAAAAAAACATGTGTCTGCCCTACTAGACAGGGCTGTGCTGTGTGGCAGAGCTTTGTAAATCTCAGGCCTGGAGGAACATTTATTCCTCTGTGTATTTGGCTCATTTCTGAGAGTTCTATTTTCAATAAAAAAAAAACGATGCAATGCTGGAACTTACCCAATCTTGTTCTTGAGAAATAAATTCCATTTTAGGCAAAGCAGTAGTGTCACTATGAGAAGCGCGGTGACGATGAGAAAGGCATTGCATACAATTCATATACTGTACACACAATTCTGGCTTTTAAGACTCGGAGGACACAGATATGTTGGAGTTTCTCACTTTGCATTTTGATAAATTATGACATAACTCAGGGGCTTATTTTTTTTTCTGATATGGTACACACTGGGTTCTAACTTTATGACATTAAAAGCTGAACTCCAACAACATATAAAATCTTTTAAAAACCTCCTTTCCTTGCCCCCTTTAAAAACTTTAAAAATAAACTCCCACTCACTCTGCTCTCTCATTAAGATAACCATGGCTTTATACCAGGGGGCATCATCATGGGCCTTGTAGAGCAAGTCTGGGCAGCAGCAGGTGGGAGGACATGACTTCCTGTGCCCTACCAGACTAGGTGGGAGGAGTCAGCAGGGCACCCTACATGACTTCCTGTGCCCTACCAGACTAGGTGGGTGGAGTCAGCAGGGCACCCTACATGACTTATTGTGCCCTAACAGACTAGGTGGGTGGAGTCAGCAGGGCACCCTACATGACTTCTTGTGCCCTAACAGACTAGGTGGGTGGAGTCAGCAGGGCAACCTACATGACTTCTTGTGCCCTAACAGACTTGGTGGGTGGAGTCAGCAGGGCACCCTACATGATTTCCTGTGCCCTACAAGACTTGGTAGGAGGAGTCAGCAGGGCACCCTACGTGACTTCCTATGCCCTACCAGATTAGGGGGAGGAGTCAGCAGGACACCCTACATGACTTCCTGTGCCCTACCAGACTTAGTGGGAGGAGTCAGCAGGGCAACCTACATGACTTCTTGTGCCCTACAAGACTTGGTGGGAGAAGTCGGCAAGGCACCCTACATGAGTTCCTGTGCGCTACAAGACTTGGTGGGAGGAGTCAGCAGGGCACCCTACATGATTTCCTGTGCCCTACAAGACTTGGTAGGAGGAGTCAGCAGGGCACCCTACGTGACTTCCTATGCCCTACCAGATTAGGGGGGAGGAGTCAGCAGGACACCCTACATGACTTCCTGTGCCCTACCAGACTTAGTGGGAGGAGTCAGCAGGGCAACCTACATGACTTCTTGTGCCCTACAAGACTTGGTGGGAGAAGTCGGCAAGGCACCCTACATGAGTTCCTGTGCGCTACAAGACTTGGTGGGAGGAGTCAGCAGGGCACCCTACATGATTTCCTGTGCCCTACAAGACTTGGTAGGAGGAGTCAGCAGGGCACCCTACGTGACTTCCTATGCCCTACCAGATTAGGGGGGAGGAGTCAGCAGGACACCCTACATGACTTCCTGTGCCCTACCAGACTTAGTGGGAGGAGTCAGCAGGGCAACCTACATGACTTCTTGTGCCCTACAAGACTTGGTGGGAGAAGTCGGCAAGGCACCCTACATGAGTTCCTGTGCGCTACAAGACTTGGTGGGAGGAGTCAGCAGGGCACCCTACGTGACTTCCTGTGCCCTACCAGACTAGGTGGGAGGACTTAGCAGGGCACCCTACGTGACTTCCTATGCCCTACCAGATTAGGGGGGAGGAGTCAGCAGGACACCCTACATGACTTCCTGTGCCCTACCAGACTTAGTGGGAGGAGTCAGCAGGGCAACCTACATGACTTCTTGTGCCCTACAAGACTAAGTGGGAGGAGTCAGCAGGAAACCTTACGTGACTTCCTATGCCCTGCCAGACTAGGTGGGAGGAGTCAGCAGGGCACCCTATGTGGCTTCCTGTGCCCTATGAGACTAGGTGGGAGGAGTCAGCAGGCCACCCTACATGACTTTGTGTGCCCTACCAGACTAGGTGGGAGGAGTCAGTAGGGCTCCCTATGTGGCTTCCTGTGGCCCTATCAGACTAGGTGGGAGGAGTCAGCAGGCCAACCTACATGACTTCTTGTGCCCTACCAGACTAGGTGGGAGGAGTCAGTAGGGCTCCCTATGTGGCTTCCTGTGGCCCTTTTTTTCATGTAACACTGTTACTTTGTATCTTTCAACACATCCCCTCTCATAGCTTCTATTCAATTACCTATATCTTTTTTTACATTTACTGCATATCTATCTTGTATCTCTGACTCTGTTCTCACACAACTTTATTTTGTATGTTTATATGAGGTGAGTTTGGGTGGAAGCTGGAGATAGAGTGTTAGGCTGTCGGAGGCCTTTGAGAGTAGCCCCCTAGTCTGGGCTCGGGTGCAGAAGGGACCCCTCTTCATGACACATGGAGGGATCCTGACCAGGAGGCATGGGAGCAAGGAGAGGACAGCAGGAGAACACTGCCAGGAAAATCTCCAGGGAGGAAGCAGCAAAGAGTGTTGCAGTCAGAAGACTGAGAGGCCGTCTGAGAGGACTGGGTGCAAGTAGTCTGGGATGGATGCAAAGTCAGTCTGGGAGGTCTGTGGAGAAGTAGCCAGGAGGGTTAGTGAAAGGCGCAGCTGCAGCCAGGTGGGTTGGCAGTGCCTGAAGATGTGGTAGCTGTAACCACAGGAAAGGACAACTAGCACCAAATACCTCTCTTTTTGCTATACTACCAAAGGGGACCGCGGCCCCTGCCTGCAAAGGGCAATTGCTTTGGATCTGACTGAGTCACTGTTGGATCAAATTTTCAGTGCTAGCAGGTCCTGGGAGATGTGGTTCTAAAAGCACGTTAGTGCTGGTGGTAGAAGAGGAGAAGTGTATATACTGGATGTATATAGTTTGTGCCCCGAAGATTTCTGTGATGATCAAGCGGGCACCTCATAACAACCCTTACCCCATCCAAGTTCAATTTCCCTAGTAAAAAAACAAAACAAAGCTGCAAGGACTGCTTCTTGTCTACAGAGTGAGTGAAAAATGAATGTGCGTGGCTGTGCAGGGTGGGAGATACCCATATTCACGAGTGGCTCCTATGGGGGTAACGCCACATTTATATTTATTTTTATTTTATAGTATATTATTATTATTTTAACTGTATAGGGCAGAGGTCCCAAAACTGAGGCCTAGGGGCCCGGATGTGGTCTTTGCTTGCTTTTATCTGGCCTTTGATGCATTATTCCCCCCCCCCCCCCCCCCACTGTCAGCCAGGGGCGATGCCAGGTCTGCAAAAGATCTGGGGCTAGAGCCCACAGCAGCGGTCACCAACCTTTTTTCAGGCTGGGGGGGGGGGGGCATGCGGATGGTAAGCTATTTCTTGCTGGCAATGCCTGGTGTTGGCGCTTCAATCATCACGGCACCATGGTTGATATGGTGTCAGGCTAATTGAAGCACATTGTTTCTATTGTTACATTGCTAATATATAATGAAGTGGTTCAACTCACCATAATAGAGAATTAGTGGGAGCCCTGGGCGTGTCACTTGCCACATCTCCTGCCACCAGATGCAGCTTGTCATTTGCCACCTTCGCCTGGCACCAGATGTGGATTGTCACTTGCCACCACATGTGGATTTGTCATTTGCCATGTAACCTGTCACCAGATGCAGCTTGTCATTTGCCACCTTCGCCTGGCACCTGATGTGGATTGTCACTTGCCACATCATCTGCCACCATTTGCAGATTGTCACGTCATCTGCCACCATTTGCAGATTGTGATGTCACCTGCCACCAGAT
Organism: Lithobates sylvaticus; assembly: GCA_028564925.1. NCBI lineage: Eukaryota > Metazoa > Chordata > Amphibia > Anura > Ranidae > Lithobates > Lithobates sylvaticus. Next base: position 27,479,160 of record CM053035.1, on the reverse strand, counting down.
GTGGATTGTCACTTGCCACGTCACCTGCCACCATTTGCAGATTGTCACTTACCACCGTCATCTGCCACCTGATGCGGATTGTCGCTTGCCACATCACCTGCCACCAGATGTGAATTGTCACTTGCCACGTCACCTGCCATCAGATGTAGATTGTCACTCAACACATCACCCTCACCAGATGTGGATGATTGCTTGCCACATCACCTGCCACAATTTGCGGATTTTCCCTTGCCACCGTCACCTCCCACCTGATGCGGATTAGCACTTGCCACGTCACCTGCCACCAGATGTGGATTAGCACTTGCCACGTTACCTGCCACCTGATGTGGATTGTCCCTTGCCATGCCAGCCAGTACCACTAAATGTGAATTGTCACTGCATTGGCGGCAGGCTGGCAGCACTGATCCATTTAGTTCTGAGTGAGGGCAGGAGAGCGGTGATGCGGGGCGGGCAGTGAGGGATGCTGCTCCCCGCCGCACCTCCGACATTGAAGAGGCCCGCGCTGTGAGGGCGGAAGAATGGTGATGCGGGGCGGGCAGTGAGAGATGATGTCATCTCGCTGCTCCCCGCCACTCCATGCTCCGACATTGAAGATGCCCAGCAGTGAGGGCGGAAGAGCGGTGATGTGGGCGGGCGGAGAGAGATGATGTCATCTGTGCTCGTCCGCCCGCTTGCTTCTCTCATCCGCCTGCCCGGCTCTCTCATGCAGCCCGCCCGCCGCACACGCAGCCTGGCTGCAGAGAGGCCATGGCCCGCTGGTTAGGCGACAAGAAACTCGGGGCTATGGGCCCTAGATTTGGGGCTATAGCCCCAATAGCCACCCCTAGCAATGTCACTGCTGTCAGCAACAGTAGGGCAAAGTTCCTGCCACTGACACCAACAATAGGGCACTATTCCTCCCATTGATACCAATGATGGGGCACTATTCCTCCTATTAATACCAATTATGGAGCACTATTCCTCCCACTGACACCAATGATGGGGCACTATTCCTCCTATTAATACCAATGATGGAGCACTATTCCTCCCATTGACACCAGTGATGGGGCACTATTCCTCCTATTAATACCAATGATGGAGCACTATTCCTCCCACTGACACCAATGATGGGGCACTATTCTTCCTATTAATACCAATGATAGGGCACTATTCCTCCCATTAATACCAATGATGGGGCACTATTCCTCCCATTGACACCAATGATGGGGCACCTATACTCCTCCTAATACCAATGATAGAGCATTATTTTCTTCCACTGACAACAGGACATTTTCTTCTCCCGATGGCCACAACCTGGCTCCCTAGGGTTTGAAGAACAGTTATATGGCCCTTTATTTATAAAGTTTGGAGACCCCTGGGTTAGGGTATAGCTTATCATAATTAACCACTTGCCGACCGCCCGCCGTCATTATATGGTCTGAAGAGGAATACAGGGGTTATGGCAGCAGATAGCCCGGTATCCTCTTTTTCAGCGGGCGATCGGCTTTCAGATAAAAGTGGTCTCTGCAGCGGATTCGCCGCAAGATCACTCTTATTGGGAGATGATCGGTTTCCTTTCTCCTCAACAGCCTGAAGCGTGGGAAATATGGCCCCCACTCGGCTACATAGCATTGAAGGGCAGAAGTGACGTCAAACGTCACTTCCACCCAATTCTCTTAAAGGGAAATGTTTTCATTTATTTTTTTACTGCATTTTAGTGTAAATATGAGATCTGAGGTCTATTTGACCCCAGGTCTCACATTTAAGAGGTCCTTTCATGCTTTTTTTCTATTACAAGGGATGTTTTCATTCCTTGTAATAGGAATAAAAGTGACCAAAGTGACAGCATAAAAAAAAGTTAAATTAATAGGAAAAAATAAATAAAAAATGTAAGGCAAGTGAACGCATACGTAATTCACGCTCGCAAATGAAAAGGGTGTTCAAACCACACATGTGAGGTAGCGCCGCGATTGTTAGAGTGAGAGCAATAATTCTAGTGCTAGACCTCCTCTGTAACTCAAAACTGGTAACCTGTAGAATTTTTTAAACGTCACCTATGGAGATTTTTAAGGGTCAAAGTTTGTCGCCATTTGACAAGCGGGCGCAATTTGGAAGCGTGACAAGTTGGGTATCAATTTACTCAGCGTAACATTATCTTCCACAATATAAACAAAATTGGGCTTACTTTACTGTCGTCTTATTTTTGTATTAAAAAAAGTTTATTTTTTCTCAAAATTTTTTGTTTGTGAGACCGCTGCGCAAATACGGTGTGGCATAAAGTATTGCAACGACTGCCAGTTTCTTCTCTAGGATGTCTGAAAAAATATATATAATGTTTGGGGGTTTTAAGTAATATTCCAGCAAAAAAAATAATTTTAACACCAAATCTCCAAACGAGGCTCGGTTCTTAGCTGGTTAATATATATAATTTCAAGGTCCCAGCAGTACTGGGCGCACGGGCGCCTCCCCCCCCATCCATGCTGCCGCTCCCCATATCTATGCATCCTTCCCTTTCAGAACAGACGTATGGATTACAGTGGGGGGGGTTGAAGCACTGATTAGAGCCAGGGGCTTTAATAGGCTTCAAAATAAGGTGGGCTCAGGGCGCAGAGAATGCGGAGGAGTGTTTCAATAGCGAATAAATATTCACTATTGTAACACTGATCCTTCTCCCGGGCCAATCAGGAAGCGGGTCTGAGAACCGTCACCTGATTGGCTGAAAGGCCAGGCAATCCTATTGGACACCTGGGGGGGAGGCGATGCCCGATGCCCGCTGCCTGATGCCACTGTCCACTGCCTAGATGTGGTAAGTGCTGGACCTACCGGCAGACAACGAGCGGGGTGGAGGGGTTGAGGTGCCGCCGGGGGGGTGGTTGTTTGCCACCCCCTAAAAAAAAAAAAAAAACACGAGCCACCACTAGCTGGGACCTTGAAGAAGGGGGAAAGTTTGTCCTGAAAAATTGTATGTTAGTGCAAAATAAAAAAAAGTATCACGAACAGTACTCAATTGTTTCTGTCGCAAGTGCACTAATACGGCTACAATCACCTCAAGCATACAGTTCCTTGCAAAAGTATTCACACCCCTTGGCAATTTTTGGGCTTTGTTACCTCACAACCTGGAATTAACATGGATTATTTGAGGATTTGCATCATTTAATTTACAGAACATGCCCACAACTTCGAAGAAACGCCCTTGAGTTACAAGAATATTAGATATTAAAATTATTCTTCAGTGCCTCCATAGCAATCGGCTTGCTTTGGGGGCACTAGGCAAGGGGGAGGAGCCCAGAGCGCCGGCGGGGGGACCCGAGAAGAGAAGGATATTGGCTGCTCTGTGCAAAACTCTTACACAGAGCAGGTAAGTTTAACATGTGAAGTCCTGGTAAGGGGCTTATTAAAAAAAATCAATAAGGCCAATAAAACTCAGTTGGCTCTCACTTCTTTCTTGGCAAAAGTAGGTCAAGAACTGCGTTTTACTTCTATGACACCAATTTCTAATACCCAGGGGTGAACTGACAATTTATGGGGCCCCCCGGGCAATAGCAGATTATGGGGCCCCCGGGCAATAGGAGAAGATTATGGGGGCCCCAGGGCAATAGGAGAAGATTATGGGGCCCCCAGGCAATAGATTATGGGGCCATACAGTATACACACACACAAATACAGTATACACACACACACATACAGTATACACACACACACATACAATATACATACACACACATACAGTATACACACACATACAGTATACACACACATACAGTACACACACACACACACACACAGAGTATACACACACACACACACACATACAGTATACACACACACATACAGTATACACACACACATACAGTATACATACACACACATACAGTATACACACACATACAGTATACACACACATACAGTATACACACACACACATACAGTATACATACACACACATACAGTATACACACACACACACACACACACACAGTATACACACATACAGTATACACACACATACAGTATACACACACACACATACAGTATACACACACACATACAGTATACACACACACATACAGTATACACACACACAGTATACACACACACATACAGTATACACACACAGACACACAATATACACACACAGTATACACACACAGAATACACATAGTATAGGCAGCTATAAACATAGATTTTTTTACATACTGTCCCTGGTTTTATTGAGGCTGGCAACCTTGATGGGGCCCCTTAGTGGCATGGGGCCCTCGGGCAGTGCCCGAGTGCCTGAATGGTCAGTCCGCCCCTGCTAATACCCATCTTTACAGGTGGGTTGCAAAGTTTATCAAAGTTTATATAAGTTGCTTAAAAAGTTTCTTTTTATGCATTGAATGACTGATATTGAACCTGCGATCCTTTCCATTTTATTAATGAATACAATATTTCTTCCTTTTTGTAGCGCAAGTTGACTGTTCATGCAGAGATAATGGACAACATCTCGATCTCCAGCCCGACTTCCCTCATCAGTTCTAATGACGGCTACCAAGGACATTGCATCAACATCTCCAAAGAAGATAGCCACATTGCCCAAAACATTCACATTTCCTCAGCCACCATCTGCTCTTTGATATTACTAATTGGAACAATAGCCAATGGATATGTTATCTGGCTAAAAGTCTTCAGATTGGAGAAGACATTCCGTTCAGTGTTGTCTCTTAATATGTACATCTCTGGATTTGCTTGGTCAACATTTTTGCTTCTAAACATTGTCTATTTTGCCCGCGGAGACAACTGGCCTTTTGGATCTTTTATGTGCCAGCTTAACAAATTTGTGTTCTCTTTCTACATGTTCATTCACGCTTTTATTCTTACCTTGTATAGCGTTGACTATTTCTTTGTTGTGATCTGCCCATTTAAGTACAATTACTACAGAATACTCAAGTTGGCCTCAATAGAATCCCTAGTTTCCTGCTGTATAGCATTCGCTATCAGCGTTGTTAACTTACAAAAGCCCATAGGTATGGCAACATTCTTTATAGGGTACTGCATTCCACTCCTAATCATGCTTTTGAGTTTCGTCATTACGGCTGTCGTTTATCACCGGAAAAAGACATCCAAATATTCCCCAGCCTCAAAACTGATTTTCACCTTCCAGGCGTTGTTTGGGCTTTTCTGGTTGCCATATCACGTGTTCTCCTTAATACAATTATCCTTGCCCATTTCTGGAGGGAAAAACCTGGAAGGGATTGCCGAAATGGTGCAGCCAATTACAATAAGCGTGGCTTCTCTGAGTTGCTGTGTCAATCCTATTCTTTTTCTTTTGACATCTCCAGATCTTAAAAAAGACAATGTACTTTAGTGCTTTTACAATTATTTATTTTAACCTAATGCCCTTTGTATTAGTATTTATACTCACCTGTTCTTGATCTGACAAGATCTTGGCTGTACAACCTCTTTAGGGCTCTTTCACATAGGCGGCAGTAAAACAGATGGGTTACCTGTTGTATTACTGCCCCCAGGCTGCCCATCTGAACTGCAACAATCAGTAGC
>CM053035.1:27356006-27473181 GCA_028564925.1 Lithobates sylvaticus | reverse complement strand
AAGGTAGAAGAAATTATTGCTAATGAACTAAAACAATATTTTTTAACTAATGATAATGGGGAAGTCTCAGGGGCTGACAAACAACCTTATAACCTGCGCCTAAGGAATAATATAGTGTGAAAATTAATTAGTATATAACAACCACTGCTGCTGCCTGCAAAGGTTAAAAACCTTAATAATGAAAAACAGTGAATATATATAGGCTGCACTAGCGGACATAAATACCCAATGTGATAGTCATTGAAAAAAGACCAAAAAAAAATATATATATATATATATATACAAAATAATTACAAAAAGTATATAGTATGTGCTACTACGCAGACTGGTCACTGCGCAATAATACCCATAGTGACAAATAGGTGAACTTTTTAAAAAGTGCAAAGGGGTAAACTCATTAAAAAGTGCAAAACAAATACACAGACTGATCGTTGGGAGCAGAGAAACAGGTACTGTTTCAAATATTTAAATGAAAATAAAATGAAGCAATTGGTTGAGAAATATATGCAGGATTCTTCAAACGACAATCCCATCCAAGAACCCCACTCACCAGAAGTATTAGACCCACGGCTTTGCAGTCCTAGGGTCAGAAATTGCGTAATGGGGGGATTGTGTGTAGTATATAAAAGTTCCTTTTTCTTGCTGGTTGTGCTGATGTCCTTGATGACGCCCTGGAGGAGTGGCGAAACGCGTCAACGTAACTTCCGGTATTGAGAGCCAGTGACGCTGCTTCCTGTTTCTGTGGCACGCACGCCATCTTTGTGCACCCGGAACACGCTGATACCTGTTTTCTGTTTAGTGAGTGTGCCATTTAACAGCGGTATTGCAGCTTGTGGTAGCGATACTACACATGATATAATCTCTCTCTTATTTTCCAGCATTCTAATCCCTTGGAGGCTTCGTTACTGATTGGAGTATCCATCTACAAACCAGCAAGAAAAAGGAACTTTTGTATACTACACATAATCCCTCCATAACGCGATTTCTGACCCTAGGACTGCAAAGCCGTGGGTCTAATACTTCTGGTGAGTGGGGTTCTTGGAGGGGATTGTCGCTATGCAGGATTCTTAAATTTTTCTCAATCAATTGCTTCATTTTATTTTCATTTAAATATTTGAAACAGTACCTGTTTCTCTGCTCCCAACAATCAGTCTGTGTATTTGTTTTGCACTTTTTAATGAGTTTACCCTTTTGCACTTTTTAAAAAGTTCACCTATTTGTCACTATGGGTATTATTGCACAGTGACCAGTCTGCGTAGTAGCACATACTATATACTTTTTGTAATTATTTTGTATATATATATATATTTTTGGTCTTTTTTCAATGACTATCACATTGGGTATTTATGTCTCAGGGGCTACCCTATGGGAGGCACATAAAACCTATATTAGAGGCATCCTCATTGCCATTGGGGTGGGATAAAAAAATATAGAGACAAGAAAAGGAACACCTTAACAGAAGAGATTCAGCAATTAGAACAAGACCACAAAAAATATAAGGGACAACATCAGGGGGATTTCCATTAATTAGTAGGGAAAAGGGAGGAACTTAGGGACATTATGGATCAAGAGGTAAATAAAACATTCCATAGAGTGGCAAAAGAAAGATATGTGGGGGGGAATAAGGTGGGCAAGTCCCTGGCAAAAATATTGAAAAACAAAAAAGAAAACAACTATATTGAAAAAATCCAGAACAGTAATGGGGAAATGGTATTCAAAACTAAAGAGATAGCAAACGAGTTTAGGAATTACTATGGGGCCCTATATTCTGTTAACCCGAAGGGAAACCAGGATATAGGAAGAGCCGAGAAGATCAGGGAATTCCTAAAAAGGGCCAATATATCACAGATATCAGTAATGCCGCATACACACGGTCAGAATTTCAGATGGAAACAGTCCGATGGGAGCTTTTCATCGGATTTTACGACCGTGTGTATGCCCATCGGCCTTTTTCTGTCCGAATTTCCGACGGACTTTGGATTGAGAACCTGTTCTTAATTTTTTCCGACGGAAAACCTTTCTATCGGATTTTCCGATCGTGTGTATGCAAACTATTCGACGCATGCTCAGAAGTATTAAACTTCCCTTTTATAGTGCAGTCGAATGTGTTGTATGCCGTGGCGTATTGACCGCCGGAATTTGGTGTGACCGTGTGTAGGCAAGACAGATTGAGCAAAATTCCGTCGTAAAGTGTGGACGCGGCATAAGCGATAGGAATATACTAGATAGGCCCATAACTGAAGAGGAAATCTTTAAAGCCTTGGGGGATTCTGCCATTGGGAAAAGCCCTGGACCAGATGGGTTCACGACTTATTATCTTAAAAAATTCAAAGAGATACTGGTCCCGAAACTTTGTCTGTATATGAATGGGTTGGGAGCAACCTATGGAATGGGAAAACAGGCATTGGCCGCATCGATTACGCTTATCTTGAAAGAAGGGAAAGACGGTACTCTCTGCTTAAACTATAGGCCAATAGCACTCCTGAATGCAGATGCCAAGCTTTATGCTAAAGTTTTGGCGACAAGGATTAAGGTGTTGATGACCGAACTGGTCCATCCGGACCAGGTAGGGTTCGTCCCGAGGAGGGAAGGGAGGGACAACGGAGTGAGATCGCTACTCCTCCTGCAGGCAATCAAATCTAGTGGGTCCCCAGGTCTACTCCTGTCGATTGATGCTGAGAAAGCATTCGACAGGGTAGACTGGGGACTTATGATAGGAATCAGATTATCTACGTCTCTAAGAAAAATGTATGTAATAAATTAGATCCCTTTGCTGGATGAAATCAAGATAGAGACAAAAAAATATCAAATCGACCCCTTTTTTGGATAGGGCGTATTAATGCGATAAAGATGGTTATAGTCCCAAAGATCCTCTATAAGTTTCAGATGTTACCTATTCCACTACCACAAAAAATTGTTAAAACCTATTATAATGAAATGTATATGGCAAAACAAAAAAAACAGAATCGCATCGGCGGTATTAGAAAAAGGGAGAAAACAGAGGGGACTCGCCGTCCCGGATTTTGGAAAATATTATAAAGCAGTTGTACTTTCACAAGTGGTGGATAGGGTAAAGGAAGATAATGAAAAAAGATGGGTCAAAATAGAAAATGAAATGTGTTGTACACTATTAAGCAGAGTAATATGGAATCCACCTAGATATAGGGCACTGGGGGGGAATACACATGAGATCACACACAATGTATTTAAAATATGGGATTTGATACGCAAACAAAATAAACGGACACATAATTCACCTTTTGATTTTTTTGAAAAATAATGATTATTTTGCACCAGGGAAAAATACTATTGGGGAGAATTGGATTAAAAAGGAACAGGCACAGTTGAAAGACATATTGATAAGAGGGGAATCAAGCACATATCAGGATCTAAGATTAAAAACAGAGTTGATGCTAGTTGATGGATGGCGGTACCTCCAATTAAAACACTTTGTCGAGAAACTGCCACACCCAATAAGGGATTGGGAGGATCTCAGACCCTTAGAGCTTTTATGCACGAAGCAGAAATCAAGAGGCAAAATAGCTCGGATTTACAAAATATTATCCGATGGAAGTGCTTGGGAGGTCCCGCCATACATCAAAAAGTGGGAACATGAATTGGGATCACAAAGAGATATACACACTATAGATAAAATGATTAAATTAACACACTGCAGTAGATACTAGGACGGCTGAGATGAACTATAAATGCTTGGCAACGTGGTATGCGACTCCGGAAAAAAATTAAGCTAATACCAACCTAATAAATCTCCAGACTGCTGGAGAGGTTGTAAAGCGGTGGGAACAATGGCACACTTATGGTGGGATTGTCCCATAATTAAACAATACTGGACTACAGTGTTGACATTGATAGGAGAAATCACCGGACGAGTAGTATTAGAAGACCCTTGGACTTGTCTGTTCCATGGAACAGACGGTTCGATGAAACAATATAGAGAATCTTTGGTACCTATTCTATTAAATGTAGCAAAAAGCCTTATACCAAAAAAATGTCAGGATCAAGAAAGTCCAAGAATGCAAGATTGGTTATTTGGTATCAACGACACCTATAACCTGGAGAAACTAGATCTAAGTAGGAAAGAGGTAGAGAGCAGAGATAAATGGGAAAGTTGGAGAGAGTTTAAAAAGACGTGGAGGTATGTGAAGGTAATGGTCCAATAATAGAATGGGTAAAGACAGAAATAAATGAAAATAAGAGATAAAGTAAATGGAAATCGGTGTCCTGGGTGGGCTGGGCGGAGGGAGGGGGGATTTTGGGGGAGGAATAGATGGTGAATATACTGTACTGTTTTGTATTTTGAAAATTAAATAAATAAAGAATTAAAAAAAAAAGATAAAATAGTTAAGATTTTAACATATATTGAAAGTAAATGCTTTCTTTAACCACTTCAGCCCCGGACCAATTTGCAGCCAAAGGACCAGGCCCCTTTTTGCGATTCGGCACTGTGTTGCTTTAACTGACAATTGCGCGGTCGTGCGACGTGGCTCCCAAACAAAATTGGCGTCCTTTTTTTCCCCACAAATCGAGCTTTCTTTTGGTGGTATTTTATCGCCCCTGCGGTTTTTATTTTTTGCGCTATAAACAAAAATAGAGTGACAATTTGGAAAAAAATGCAATATTTTTTACTTTTTGCTATAATAAATATCCCCAAAAAATATATATAATTTTTTTTTTTCCTCAGTTTAGGCCGATACGTATTCTTCTACATATTTTTGGTAAAAAAAAATCGCAATTAGCGATTATTGATTGGTTTGCGCAAAAGTTATAGTGTTTACAAAATAGGGGATAGTTTTATAGCATTTTTATTAATATTTTTTTTTTACTAGTAATGGCGGCGATCAGCGATTTTTATTATGACTGCGACATTATGGCGGAACACATCGGACATTTTTGACACATTTTTGGGACCATTGTCATTTATACAGCAATCAATGCTATTTAAATGCATTGATTCCTGTATAAATGACAGTGGCAGTGAAAGAGTTAACCACTAGGGGGCGGGGAGGGGTTATGGTGTGTGACGTGTGTTTTTTTTTACATTAGGGGGCGGGGATGACGTCTGACGTCATTGATCGGCTTTCCCGATGACAGGGGACAGCCGATCAATGACAGGCAGTGTAGGAAGCGCGGGGAGAGGTTTGTTTACACAGACCTCTCCCCGTTCTTCAGCTCTGTGACCCGATCGCGGGACACCAGCTGGGTGGTCACGGAGATCCCGACCGGGTCGCGAGCGCACCGATGGTGATTTTGCCTAGCCGTGACATTCTGCCGACGTATATCGGCGCGAGGCGGTCGGGAAGCAGTTAACCACTTCAGCCCCAGAGGATTTTACCCCCTTCCTGACCAAAGGACTTTTTGCGATTCAGCACTGCGTCGATTTAACTGATAATTGCGCAGGCGTGCGACGTTGTACCCAAACAAAATTGACGTCCTTTTTTCCCTACAAATAGAGCTTTCGTTTGGTGGTATTTGATCGCCTCTGCGGTTTTTATTTTTTGCGCTATAAACAAAAAAAGAGCGACAATTTTGAAAAAAAAGCTTTTTTTTACTTTTTGCTATAATAAATATCCCCAAAAAATATATAAAAAAACATTTTTTTTCCTCAGTTTAGGCCGATATGTATTCTTCTACATATTTTTGGTAAAAAAAATTACAATAAGCGTATATTGATTGGTTTGCGCAAAATTTATAGCGTCTACCAAATAGAATATAGCTTTATGGCATTTTTATTTTTAATTTTTTTTTATTAGTAATGGCGGCGATCTGCGATTTTTATTGTGACTGCGACATTATGCCGGACAGATCAGACACTTTTCACACTATTTTGGGACCATTGTCATTTATACAGCGATCAGTGCTATAAAAATGCATTGATTACTGTGTAAATGACACTGGCAGTGAAGGGGTTAACCACTAGGGGCGGTGAAGGGGTTAAGTGTGTCACGGGAGTGATTCTAACTGTGAGGGGGCTGGGCTTCAACACACAGGACTGTGATCACTGCTCTCGATGACAGAGAGCAGTGATCTCTGTCCTGTCACTAGGCAGAATGGGGAAATGCTTTGTTTACAAAAGCATCTCCCCGTTCTTCCTCTCTGTGTAAAGCCCCATACACACGCTCGGACAATCCGCGGACCAGGTCGGTCGGACTTTGTCCGACGTACTTTGTCCGATGTTGGCGTTGCGTACACACGGTCGGACTACGTTGTCGGAATATCCGGTCCGGAAGAACGTCGTGACGTAAGTCGTCGTCCACGAGATTACAAAAGGGAAGTTCAGCACCACGTCAGGCACCCGTTGGGCTCCTTCTGCTGATCCCGTGTTTATCGAGAGTTAGTGGAAGTTTGGTGACTTAAGATTCGCGCTTCTCAGTTTTCTGACTCAGATCGTTACTGCTCTTCAGTTTGTGCTTGTCGTGCGTATCTGTTTATTAGTGCGTGTAGTCAGTTCGCATTTGTTGGTCATTGCGGCCTATATCTTGATCTAGGACGCTTTGATTTGCACTGCTTATTGTCTGCTCGTTGCTGGTATTCACTTCGTTCTTTCAGGCCTTGCTGTTTATCGGTGCTTTCTGTTTGTCCGTTCTGACCAGCCGACCTTTTGTGACCTTCTGAGCGATGTTTCCCGTGCGTACTCGTCGCCGAGTTCGTGCTGTACGCGGAATTGGTGTCGGGCTTTTAGCTTTGACCCAAGACCCGTCCATGAACAGAGTGATGAGGAGTATGTGGACCAAGAATTGGTTGCTTCAGCGTGACCAGTTCTCGCACATGCCTTTGCTTCGTGAGATCCGGGAGAATAATCCTGATGATTTCAGGAACTTTCTCAGGATGACGGACCCCGATTTTCACCGTCTTTTGGCTTTGCTGACCCCCTTTATCAGCCGGCAGGATACCTGCATGAGACAAGCCATTACTCCGGAGCAGAGGCTTGTTGCCACGTTGAGGTACTTGGCGACAGGGAGAAGTCTTCAGGATTTGAAGTTCTCTTCAGGTATCTCTCCCCAGGCCCTGGGAATCATTATTCCAGAGACCTGTTCTGCCATCATTCAGGTCCTGCAGGAGGACTATATTAAGGTAACATTTCTACTTTACTATTCCCTTCTATGTATGCTCTGTTTGCTAATGACTTGTATTTTTGACCTCCTTCCCTAATTACCATGATTGCAATATGTTCTAATATGCTGTGCCCCTTTTCTCCTTCATGCATTTTTCCCTTCACTTACCTCACCAGCATGCTCTTCTGCCCCAATAGACACCTATGGCCTACTCACTTAAGCAATGTCTTTTGTCTGCTGCATAGTATTGTTTGCCCCAAAACACCCCCTAAAATATGCACAAATGTTTGCTGTGTGGTTTACTTCATGTAGAGCCCCCTTTTTTTGTTCTTTTGGTGGGGGGGGGGGGGGGGCAAACTCATTAGGAACCCCCTCCCCCAACTGCTCTGTCAGATGGTACCAATCCTTTATCTGCTGGCTTTCCCAAGGTCCATACACACTATATACCTACCTCTTTATAGTGCGCATCTTTAGGGATGAATTCAGCAAAGCATGTAGTGCAAGGGACTGCCTCCATACATTCCATTTCCTATTTTTTTGTCTTCTTTCCCTCCTATTAGCTTGCTTGGTAATTTAATAATGTCACACTGTGCCTGCCTTTTTTGGGGGGGGGGGGGAAATGTTATTTGATCTTTCCTGTGGCCTGCCAATAGTGTTAAGTACAGAGGGTCTGGCCAAACTAGGCCACATTATTGAGCCATTTTCCAATCAATGAAGTGCAGCGGGTTACCTGTCCACCACCCCCCCCCCCCCAAAACCATAGTTATTGCCAATGTCCCATCAGAAGTGGGGGGATTGATGGGGGGGTGAGTAATCTGTGAAGGGGAGCCTCTACTTTTCTGTGTAAATACTTTCCAGCCTCCAATTTTATACAATGCTCTTGTTCCAAGATGTTGATTGTCTAATCTGCTTGCAATGTTTAGGTGCAAAGTGACTATTTTTTTTTTCTTGTTTCACTCCACAGTTCCCTTCCACGCCACAGGAATGGCAGACTGTGGCCTCCCACTTTGCCAGCCGTTGGGACTTTCCTAACTGCGGAGGGGCAATTGATGGGAAACACGTCCGCATCGTCCCACCGCCCAACTCGGGGTCCTACTATTATAATTATAAAGGGTTTAATAGTGTAGTGATGTTGGCGGTGGTGTCGGCAACATACGAGTTTATGTATGTGGACGTGGGGATGAACGGCCGGATATCGGATGGTGGGGCCATTACGCACACGGAGTTCTACTGGCGTCTCCAAAGTGGCAGTCTGTGCTTGCCACCTCCAGAGGAGAATGCCGAAGGACTCCCCTTCGTCTTTGTCGCAGATGAAGCGTTTGCGCTGACTCCCCATGTGATGAGGCCGTTCCCGATGAGGACCCTCACCCCGGACCAGAGGGTCTTCAACTACAGGCTGTCCAGAGCCAGAAGAGTGGTGGAGAACGCTTTTGGCATCCTGGCCAGCCGCTTCCGCCTGTTCCTGACGGCATTTAACTTGGCGGAATACAAACTGAACCACATAGTTCTTGCCTGTTGCATATTGCACAACTTCCTCAAAAGACATAACAGGAACTATGTGGTGCCCGTTGGCCCAGATGTGGAGGGCCCTCCAAATGCCGACCTCACAGCCCTTCGAGTGGCACGTCCAGGCTTGCCCCCTCTCAATGCCCGCGTGGTCCGGGACCAATATATGGAATACTTTGTGGGTAGGGGGGCCATTGCTCTGCCTGACGATGTGTGAGAGGCATTTTTTATTAAATCTGATATTTTAACCAACCTCTGATTTCTTGTCATTTCAGTCTTCTTTTTAGCTTATTTTACTTTGACATTTTTTCCCTTTGCCTTCGACAGTGGTAATGCACTTTCTGGGCAAAAGGAGGTAACAGTCTCTTCTTCCCAAAAAGATTATTCTCATGTGTGTTTGCTACCTAATCTTTGGTCTAGAGAAGGTTTGTCCTGCATAACTGACACCCAAAATACTCCTTTTCAGCACCAGGTGTGACATGTGTGTATTCTCCAAAATGCTGTGCTCCGTGTTTTCGTACAAAGCACTGTGGGTGTCATTTACATAAGTCAAATCCGCTATGCTCTACAAGTGCATTGAAAAAGTTCCCTGGGAAAGGAAATTGCAGTGCAAAGTGGATTTGCCTTTAGTAAATAACACCCATTGCCCCCCATATCCTTTACATTTTACATACATAATGCATTGTTTTATTTAAATAAGGAAGCCACACATTTGGAAAATTAAAAAAGTTTACTTGGAAAACATTCACAAGTGCGTTTACAATCTTCACGCCAAAACTGACAACATCTTGGTTATTTACAACATTATTTACAAAGATTACGCAATTTGTAAAACCAGGCATGGAGCTAAGCAGAACCTATGAAGTAGGAAAGTTCAACTTTGTAAAGTGAAGACAAGATCAGACATGACTATATGTTCAAAGTGTGTTTGATCTTGCCTTCATCACATGGGGGGGGCACCCCCGAAAAGTGGAAATTTGGAACATGCACACAATTTGGTTCTGAAAATGGTCATTAGATGGTAAAAAACATGCCTAGAAGCTTCAAAAGTGCCATTTTCCATCATGGGGATGAATGGACGTTTTTTGGGGGTGCAACCCCTTCACCACAACCACTTTCGTAGTTCGTAAAGTGTTTGCACCCCCAAAAAAACGTTGCCATTCATCCACCATGATGGGAGCTAGCACATGTGGACACAATGTGTGCATGTTCCAAATTTCACACAGTTTTTAAGTTGCAAATGTGTTCAGAAGCTGGCACAAATGTGTGTAAATTACTTGGTGCTTTTTCATATTTTTCCTAAAACATCAATGATGTTCTTCAATTTTTGTTGAACATCATTGATGTTTGCTTTATGTAATCTAGATCTCGATTGCAGACCATTATCTCTCCGATGAGTACGTGGGCACTCTCTGTGGTAAAGTGCGATTTTTCTTCCACAACATCCACGTCACCTAAAAACCACAAACAAAAAAAATGGGGTGTTGGAAATGAGGCAGCCATACATGGATTAGCTTACCAGTAGCTGTGTTCTCCCCCACTCACCTGTTGTGGTGACAATTTCTCCAAGTTCGATGATCTCTCCTTCCTCCTCCTCCTCCTCTGCTTCTGCTCTTTCCCCTTTTTTGGGAGGTGTTGGTTTGGGGGTTTCCTCAGACGGCCCAAGTTTTCGCTCCCCTATGAGAATGTCCAAAAGGAAGATTTAGCAACACAAACTATTGAGGGCAGAAATAGGAAATGACAAACATTGCTTGAAAGTGACGGACACTATTTTAGTTTGGCCAGTTACAAATGTCAACTACATGAATGTAGTCACTTTGTAAAGGTGCTAAACTGACTAGCTTTTTGGTAGAAGTTTGTGTGATGGAGACCCCCCTCTAGTATCCACTGGAGCACATGTGTGGAAAAGGCTAATAAAAAGGGGGTTTGGGTGTCCCAGCACTAGTGCTCTCGAGTCCAGATGGGTAAACACCTACTGGGTGACCTCTCCTTTACATTGAATAAATTGCCTTTACATTCTGGATGACATTTCTAGGGAGAACAAACTTCCTTTCCCCCAAAAAAAAACCAAACATCGTATTATAAGTGGCCGCACGATCGAGGTTGCGTACGATCGAATGGACACACACGACCATGACAGTGGCAGAAAGATCGAGGCTGAGTACGATCGAATGCACAGACGAACATGAAAGTGGCCATTTTGGAATGTACAACTTTGTAAAAATCAAACCACATGGAGCAGTATGCAAGCAAGAAATCAAACACAAAACACAACTACTTACTTTTTTGAAGAATTCTCTTGATCTTTCTGTACTGATCGGCCTCCCTCAGTTTCAGGTCTGACCAGCGTTTCCTCAGTTGCTCCTTGGATCGTTGTACCCCAAAATGATTGTACAGCCTCCTCACAACTTTAGACATGATCTTGGCCTTGCGGACATTGGGGTTGAGGTAAGGCCCATACTTCCCATCATAGTCGCTCCTCTTTAATATGTCCACCATCTCCAACATTTCTCCAAATGACATATTGGAGGCCTTGAATTTCAGGCTCCGGGATCGGGACGTTTCTGCCTCCGGCCTTTCCTCGTCCTCCTCCTCGTTGGGGGGATATTTGGGGCGCACCTGCTGTGTCCCCGCCATGTGCTCTCCCCACTGCGCCGTAAAGAGAAGGGGTGGGGAATAGACGAGAAAGATCGTCAGGGGCGGGCGGAGTTTGACGCATGCGCACTGTATATAAAACGTCACACGCCTGTGTCGTAGCCACGATCTGGGAGACGAGGGGAGAGAAAGCTCACGCACGAGACGATCGCTACAAACGAAGGTACAATTTGACGTTGGTACATAACTAGCCTAGACTGATTAGAACTTGAGGCTTCTTTATGGAGAAGATTAGGAGTGTTTAGGCTGACATTATTTATATTGTTTTGTGTGGCGTTGTGTCTTGCAGAGGTGATGGAGGCGTTCTACAACGTGAGCTTTCTCCCACACTTCATTGATAAATACCGGCAATTCCCCCTCTTATGGCAGGCAAAACACAGGGATTATAGCAACAGACCAAAGAGGTACGCAGCCCTGCTGAAACTGGTGGCATTTGTAAAGCCTACCCTGCCCATGGCAACCGTCGCAAACTTAAAAGTGAAGATAAACAACATGAAGACTACCTATTTCCGGGAGCGCAATAAGGTCCTGAAGTCACAAGCATCTGGAGCTGCAGCAGCTGATGTCCATGTCCCCACGCTCTGGTACTATGACAGGCTCCACTTTCTCAAAGACCAGGCTACTGTCAGGAAGTCACTCTCGACTCTTCCTTGCACGCGTCCTTCCACGCACGCCACCCCTGATGAGGCTTCCGAGGACCAACCTGGGCCTTCCAGTCAGGAATATGTGCAGGTGCCCAGCTTGTTCCAGGTATAGTAGTTTTGGAACCAGTTTGTTGAATAATGAATGATGTTCAGTTAATTCAGGATCCCCAATTGCTTATTTCCTAACGTGATTGACATATCAACAGACAGTGGTGTGGGAGACATTTTTGGGAAGAATCTAAACTGCAGGGCTGAGAATTGTATGGTTTTGTATTTGAAAACATTTTGCAACAGTCACTAGATGAGAATTGTGTGTGTTTGATGAACAAATAACTGAAACTATGTCCCTTTTTCAGACACAGGAAGACCTCAGCCAGGAGGTGGCTGTGGAAGGTGGCAGTCAGGAGGAGGCAGGGGGTAGTGGCAGCCAAGAGGGGGGTAGGCGTAGGAGCCTGACTGTCTCCCAAGTCTCTCCCCTCCGCCTTCCCTACAGAAGGGCGAAAAACATGGGGGAGGTGGGAGAGTCAGCGCTCCAGCTGATAAAAGATGCCTCAGCCTCCCTCTATGCCACACCCACCTACGAGGAGGCCTTTGCCTCCTTGGTTACAAGTAAATTTACGGGTATGGAGGCGGGGCAACGCAGCATGTGTGAGGAGGTCATCCTCAAAATCCTAAATGAGGGGATGGCTGGGGAGATGACTCCCCTCACACATGTTTGCGAGAGTGACCTTGCTCCGCCTCCTCCTCCTCCTTCTGCCACCCCACCAGCACCAGCACCACGGCGTGGAAGGAAGCGTACAAGGAAGACAAGAGAGTGACAACCTGGACTCAGTCTGGTCTGAGAGAAGATGGAGCCTCTCGTAGTACCAGAGCCTGGGGACCTAGATGGCATCTGCTGCAGTTCCGGATGTTTTGGACTTCAGGACCAGATTGCGCTCCCTTATTATTTAGATAGGTAGTCTTCATGCCCCCAATTGTTTAAGTCTGTAAAATGATGGTTGCCATGGGTGTCCAAGGCTTTGCAAATTCCCCAAGTTTCACCATGGCTGCGTTCCTCTTTGGTCTGTTGCTGAGACCTAAATAAAGTTTTTTTTGCTTTGAAATAATCATTGACTATTGTGTTTTACTTTTCTACAATGACAGTTTTTCTTTGAGTAGGCAGGTACATTTCACTAATCCTAGAATTAACAAGGGGCACCAACAACCAACAAACTCCTAGTAAATGTAAGCAAGAAATACAAATGTTAATAATGTGGTTTTGCTAAGTTGTGACATACAAACCCCCTCCAAAAAAAAAAAAAAACCTCCTTCAAATATGTATTCCCCCAAAAAAAAAAAATATGGGTCAAAAAATAAGAAAGATTGTCTTACGATCTGAGTAAAAATAAACATGTAGTGTATAAATGCTGCAAAGTAATAAAGAAGTAAGTTTGTGAGAAGTGCGGGTGAATAGGAGCAGCTAAAAGATGTCATTCTTGTTGCATTGTAAAGAAAAAGAGAATGCGCTGCATTAAAGACATTTTAACATTGCAGCGTGACGAATGTGCTGTGTCGATTAGGAAAGGTAGTTTTACCTGACCGAGCGCTTCCGTCACAGAATTTCTTCTGAGCATGCGTAGCACTTTGTCCGTCGGACAAGCGTACACACGCTCGGATTTGGTGTGATCGGACCGGGTTGACGGGAAATCTTTCCAGCAGGAGATAAGACTTTGTCCGACGGACAAACCGACGAACACTGTCCGATGGTGCATACACACGGTCTGATTTTTCAACAACCTTGTCCGATCGGACCAAATTGATGAAAAAGTCCGACCGTGTGTATGGGGCTTTAGACTTTGTGCTGTGCTTTCTTGCTTCTCTGACATAAAAATTGTCCATAAAAACACATTTCAAGGGAAATTTCCCACCCAGTTGGTTAGAATGTTTCTTCACAAATCTCAGTGTACCTTTGTTACATATTTTTTAAATCGTGTTCATTTTGCAGAGCATTAAACTTGATATCTGAGCCCTGACATGTCTGGAAGTATGGAGACCAACACCACCGAGGAAACTTACGCAGATGAAGACTTTCATAGGACTTTTATTAAAAGAATCAATGTTTTATTCATGGTGGTTTTATCTGTGATATGTTTGCTAGGAATAACTGGAAATGGTCTGGTCATCTGGTTTGTTGCCTTCAGAATGAAGAAGACGGTCAACTCTGTTTGGTTCTTAAGTTTAGCTTTTGCTGATTTTACCTTCTGCCTTTTCCTACCCTTAACTATCACATACACTGCACTTGACAGTCACTGGCCATTTGGAACCTTCATGTGCAAGCTTAACAGTTTTGCATTATATCTCAATCTGTCTGCCAGTGTCCTACAACTCACCGTCATCAGTATTGATCGATGCATCTCCGTAGTCTTCCCTGTTTGGTGTCGGAACCATCGCACCGTGAGACTGGCTGTGAAAGTCGTTCTTGCACTTTGGATTATATCTTTTCTACTCAGTATATCTTACTTCATATATGCAGATACAGATGATGTCAGTGAGACTATTGTGAATTGTTATGTAGATTGGTCAATGCAGGATACACACGTTATAATAAGCTTTATCATTCTGTTTGTTATTCCTTTTACCATCATTATCTTCTGTTACACTGTCATCTTTTTGCGTATTCAAAGAAAACGCAGAGTAACATCTACCAAACCTTACAAAGTGATTGCTGCCGTCATCATTTCTTTCTTTATTTGCTGGTTTCCTTACCATGTATTTTCCATCATGAATTCATACGGAATGCATCATGTTCTCATGCTTGTGGCTTTAATAGGCAATGTTATATCACACTCATTGGCATTCTCAAACAGCTGTGTGAACCCTCTTCTCTATGTCTTCATTGGCCAAAACTTCAAACAAAAATTCTGGAGTGCCATTAAATCTGGTTTTGAGAGAGCTTTCACCGAGGACGCCAACCTGACAGATCCAAATAGACCCAGATCTTTACCTGATCATGCCATAAGCCAAATGTGATAGAGATATTTCAACACATATTAAGGGATGATGTGGCAATGTTTGAACATGTATATGCTTTATTTATAAAAATAATTGTGCTTGAATACGCTAGGAGCCTGATAGGCATGTGCCGTTTGTTTCATTCTGAATTTGGATAGTACCAAATTTAAACGAATCGGAAATAACGAAAAAAAAATTGGACGTAATTTGAATTTGAATCAATTCAAATAGTTTTCTTTTTCTTTTTTTTTTATAAATAAATAAGAAACGCCACAATGATGTGAACACTAAAACGGACGAGACGAACAGATAAAGCTGAGCAAGGTCCGCTTGGAAAGTTGAACTGAGATGGCAAGAAAAAAAAAAAAAAAAAAAAAAAGAAATAGTTTTCGAATCAATTTCAAATAGTTTTTAAATTCAAATTGTTTTCAAATTCCAATTTGAAAAGTTCTCAAATTCGAATAGTTTTCCAATTTCCAAAGAGAATAAAATATAATAGAAAAAAATTGAATAGAATAGAAAAGAATATACCGTATATACTTGAGTATAGGTCGACCTGAATATAAGCAGAGGCCCCTAATTTACCACAAAAAAACAGGGAAAACATATTGACCCGTGTATAAGCCGAGGGTGAGAAATGCAGCAGCTACTGTAAGTGGAAAAGAGGGTCAACAGTGCCCATCTGCAGCTGCATACCTCCATGTGTCCTGTGCATGCCTACCTGTGCAGATCTGCCTACCTCCCTGTGTCCTGTGTACCTCCCTGTGTCCATTGCAGCCTACCTGGGTCCTGTGCATGCCTCTGTGTACCGTTCTGCAGCCTCTGTGTCCTTCTGCAGCCTCTGTGCCCTTCTGTAGCCTCTGTGCCCTTCTGTAGCCTCTGTGCCCATCTTCAGCCTCTGTGCTGCAGTCTAGGTGCCCATCGCATTTGCACCGATCAGCGTGCAATAATAAAATACGGCGGCCATAACAGGATTCAAAGCCGCGCCTCCTCCTTGTCTGTGATAGGCGGAACACTCAATTTTCCAGCAGTCAGTCCTATCACGAATATCCGCTCATCCTCATACCACGGACGAGGATGAGAGGATGTCCGCCATAGGCGGAACACTGACTGCTGGGAAATTAAGTGTTCCGCCTATCACAGATGAGGAGGCGTGGCTTTTGAACACTGGAATGGCCACCGTCTGTCTGCATGACACACGGATCAGGTAGGCAGACGGCGGCGACTCGAGTGTAAGCCGAGGGGGGTACTTTCAGCCCAAAAAAGGGCTGAAAATCTCGGCTTATACTCGAGTATATACGGTAACAGAAATTAAAAGAAAAGAATATAATAGAGTAAAACAGAACAAAACAGAATGAATAAATATAATAAAAGAATAGAAAAAAAAGAGTAGAATAGAATAGACTATAATAGAATAGAAAAGATTATAATTAAAAAAATCAATAGAATAGAATAAAATAGAAAGAATATAACCATTTCCCAAATAGAATCAATTAGAATATTGAATAGAATAGACTAGATAGATAGATTAAAATAGGAAGATAGTTATTTTCTTTCTATTCTATTCTATTCTGTTGCTTTTTTCTATACTATTCTCTTTTTTTCTATGCTATTCAAACTCAAATTTATATTCTATTCTATTGTTTTTTGAATTATATTATATATTCTATTCTTTTCTATTTGAATTTCAGAAGATGGGTAAATTCTGTTGTATTCTATTATTTTTAAAATTCTATTCTACTCTATTTGTTTCTATTCTATTCTGTTCTTTTCTTTTCAATTTTTTTCTATTATACTCTATTATATTCTATTATTTTATTTTCAGTTTTTTTTTCCCTCCATTATATTTTGTTCTATGATTTTACATTCTATTCTATTTATTTTCTATTCTATTTCATTCTCTTTGGAATTTGTAAAACTATTCGAACTTGAAAACTATTCTAATTCAAGAACTTTTGGAATTCAAAAACGATTTGAATTCGAAAACTTTTCAATTTTGAAACTTTTCGAATTCGAAAACTATTTTAAATTATTTTATTCAAAATTAAGAGTATATGTCATAGATTAGACTATGTGACACTAGGCTGACTATTTGGGTTCATCTTGGTCACTAAGCAAACATTTTTTGGAGAATGCTGTTAAAATCCTTACGTTTATATTTATACATCAAACCTCAAATATCAATTGCAGAAAAATAAAATCAAAGAATTCCAGGAGGGTATACAAACACCATTTTAACATTAACTATAAATATATCATCTTTATAGGAGTATATGAGTATAAGTGGACAGGGTAGGTCTTCCTCCCCTCTTATTAATGTACATACAAAGCATTGGTGGTAATATGGATGCTGAAAAAATGTATTTGATGGTTTTTAATGATTTTTTTTTGTGTGCAGTGTTTCTATTAAACATTGAAACTCTTTATTTGCTTATAATGGATAAGTAGAGCTTTCTTATGGCACTTGGAGTCTTTTTATGGATATGTGTATTATTAGTTCAGTGTCCATTATCACTTTTTTAAATTTTAATATAAACTTTTAAATTAGTTTTGTGTAAAAAAAAATGATTTCATTGTAACAATTTGTATTAGACATGTGCACTGCCGAAAAATTTGTTCGTTTTTGTTTCATTCGTTTTTTTTTGGTTTTTTTTCGTTTTTCAGGTCATTCGTTATGATCAATTCATAAATTCGTGAATTCATAAATTCGAAAATTCATTAATTCCTAAAATTGAAAACTCGAAAAGTTGTAAATTCGTAAATTTGTGAATTTGTGAATTCAAAAATCCGAAAATAGGAAAGAAAATCTGAAAAATCGAAAAAATAACTAACTAATAATAACTAACTATTAAATTATAGGTATTAGAATTTCCTTTCAAATTTGGCTGTTTTGAGTGAACGTAACGAATACAAATTTAACCGAAGTTACAAGTTATCTGAACTAACGAACACTGCATCTAAACAAATGGAACAGAACAAATTAATAATTATTAATATTATTAATAAAAAGTTTTTATTATTATTATTGTTATTAATTATTATTAATTTGCTACATTCGTTTTGTTTAGATACGGCATTCGTAATTTGGATAATTTGCAACTTCGGATAAATTCATATTCGTTACGTTCACAGATAAATTTGAAAGAAAATGACAATACCTATAATTTAATAGTTAGTAATAGTTAAGTTAATTATTAGTTAGTTATTATTTTAGATTTTCTAATTTACAATTTTCCAAATTTTCGAATATACAAATTAACCAGTTAACAAATTTTCAAATTTTCGAATTTACAAATTTTCGAATATTCAAGTTTAGGAATATTCGGAAAAATTTGTTAAATGGGTTTTCGGAAATTCGGATAAAACAAATTACACATGTCTAATTTGTATGTGTATAACCTTTTGCCTCTCACATATGAGTACAGTTCTGGGCTGAATCGCTTACCTAGTACGCAATCCAACACATCCGGGTAGGGGGGGCATGGGCGTTGCTGCCACCGTCACGCCAGATGGGCTGTAATTATTCACAGCACAAACTGATCAGTGGGTATAGGCCAGTGATTGACCACCAGCACCCACTGATCAGTGAGGAGAAGGACAGGCCAGAGGTCTCTCATTGTATACAATACCAAGCTCTGTCCTGTCAGTGGAAATGTGCTTGTTTTTGTTTCCCTGCAAGGCCCAGCAGAGCTTTCCTTACATTGCCCCCCCCCAAGGGGCAGCCTCCGGATGCCCAATTGGGTCAGTTTTTCAGGGTGTGATCTCTTGAAAGCCTGGATCAAGTGCTTGGCGTGCAAGTTAGCTTCAGGTTCACATGAGTTTTCCTCTGCACCGTACCCCTTCCACTTGATGAGGTACTGTACCTGATTATTTCTCTTCCTGCAATCCACTATTGTTTCCACCTCAAATTCTTCTTCCCCGTTAACCATTATGGGAGCTGGGGGATCTGTAGACCGTCCAGGAAAAGAATTGGGGACCGCTGGTTTTAGGAGCGAGACATGAAAAACTGGGTGCACCCGAAGTGACTCTGGTAACTCTAGATCATATGCCACCTCGTTGATCTTTCGCTTGACTGCGAAAGGTCCCAAGAATCTGGGGCCTAACTTCCTTGAGGGACAAGCGAGCCAGAGATTGATTGTGGACAACCATACTTTGTCTCCAGGACCAGTTGCCCCCGTCTGCCCCTGTCGACCTCTTTGTTGTGATCTTGTGCCCGGGTCATAGTTTCCTGTAACAGCTTGTTATTAGTAGAAAAAAATCCACGGTCTCAAGAACAGCAGGAGCGGAGCATTCGGGTACAGAGTTAGGCAAAAATGACGGATGGTAACCATAATTGGCAAAAAACGGGGTCTGCTTGGTAGTGGAATGAGTGGAATTATTGTAGGCAAATTCAGCCAATGGTAACAAAGAAAGCCAGTCTTGCTGGGAGAAGGATGAAAAACAACGCAGGTACTGCTCAAGAGTTTGGTTTGTCCTTTCTGTTTGCCCGTTTGTCTGTGGGTGGTAGGCAGAAGATAGGGATAGTTCTATGCCAAGGGAGTTGCAGAGTGCTCTCCAGAACCGGGATGTAAATTGAACTCCCCTATCAGAGATGATGTTAGTTGGGACCCCATGGAGTCTGACAATTCCCTTAATGAAGGCTTGGGCTGTCTCTGGTGCAGAAGGGGTTCCCTTCATGGGGATAAAGTGGGCCATCTTGGATAGCCGGTCCACAACCACGAAGATAGCCGTATGGCCTTCAGAAGGAGGAAGTTCCACAATGAAGTCCATGGTGATTAGTTTCCACGGTCTTTCAGGGGCAGGTAAGGGTTTGAGTAGCCCCCAGGATTTGGTTTTGTTGCGGGTACAAGTGGTACACGATTCCACATACTTCTTGCAGTCCTTCGCAAGTTGAGGCCACCAGAATGTACGTTGAACCAGGTCTATGGTTTTAGAAATGCCAAAATGTCCGGCCAGTACATGGTCATGGCAGAGTCCAAGTATGGTGACCCAGAGACTTTCTGGAATGAAAATTTTGCCGTTGGACCAGAATAGGCCATCTTTGGTTGAAGCTCCTGACTCAGCAGGTGGAGGGTTCTCCCTGGACGCCTGCTTGATCCGGCTTAATAAGTCTTCCTGTAAAAGAAGGAAATTCTCTGCGGCTAGGATGGTGTCAGGTGAAGTAGGCTCTTTGGGGTCAGTAAACATCCGTGACAGGGCATCGGGCTTGGTGTTCTTGGAGCCTGGCCTATAGGTAACGTGAAAAGTGAACCTAGAGAAGAACAGCGCCCACCTGGCCTGGCATGGTTTTAACCTTTTTGCAGCTTTTAAGTACTCCAGGTTCTTGTGGTCGGTATATATAAGGATTGGATGGGCCGCTCCCTCCAGAAGGTACCGCCACTCCTCCAATGCCGCCTTGATTGCCAGCAATTCCCGATCACCTACATCATAGTTCCGCTCAGGAGGCGTCAACTTGCGGGAGAAGAACCCGACAGGGAACAAAAGGGCCTTGTCTCTGAGAGAGTATCGCCCCGACAGCGACTTCAGATGCGTCAACTTCCAAGACGAATGGGAGAGCTGGATCAGGGTGCTTCAACACGGAGGCGGAGGTGAAGAGCTTCTTGAGAGCAACAAAGGCGGACTGGGCTTCGGTCGTCCACTGAAACCGAATCCCCTGTCTGGTTAGTTGCGTGATCGGGGGAAATGATGGCTGAAAAGCCCTTAATAAATTTCCGGTAGAAGTTCGAAAACCCCACAAACCGCTGTACTCCTTTTTTATCCACCGGGGCAGGCCAGTCAAGTATAGCGGAGATTTTCTGGGGATCCATCTTGGTGCCTTCGACAGATATGATGAGCCCCAAAAACTGTATGCTCTGTTGTTCAAACTCGCATTTTTCGGGTTTTGCGTACAGACCATGTTGCCGCAGTCGCCCCAACACACACTTGACGTGTTGACGGTGGCTGTCTATAGAGGAGGAAAAGATCAAAATGTCATCTAGGTAGATAATCACAAACAAATCCAAGTAGTCCCGAAAAATGTCGTTGATACAGTGTTGGAAAGTGGCGGGGGCGTTGCAGAGCCCAAAGGGCATCACAAGATATTCAAAATGTCCGAATCGTGTACGGAAGGCGGTCTTCCATTCATCGCCTTCCCGGATGCGAACCAAGTTATAGGCCCCGCGGAGATCTAACTTGGTGAAGATAACAGCTGCCCCCAGCCTCTGGAACAGTTCTGGAACTAGCGGTAGAGGATAGCGGTTTTTAATGGTCACCTTATTGAGCTCCCTGTAATCGATGCATGGCCGAAGGGTGTGGTCCTTCTTTTCCACGAAGAAGATGCCAGCTCCGGCCGGAGATGTAGAGGAACGAATAAAGCCCTTTCTAAGGTTGTCATCAATGTATTCTTTGAGGGCAGTTAGCTCCAGCTCAGATAGAGGAAAGATCCGCCCAAAGGGTACTTCGGCCCCGGGGAGGAGCTCAATGGGGCAATCATACACCCGATGAGGAGGAAGGGTCTCGGCCCCCTTTTTGCTGAAGAAGTCCATGAATGAATGGTAGGCCTTGGGGACCAACTGGCGGGTTTCACTGTCCAGACACATTAGGGCGGTAGGCTGAGTAGCGGTCCTGGGGAGGCAGTGCTGGGAGCAGTAGGGAGAAGAAAAGGTAACCTCCTTGGTAGTCCAATCGATGCAGGGATTATGGGCGTGGAGCCAAGGCATACCCAAAATAACTGGGAACAGGGGGGAAGAGATAATGTCCAGACACAGAAGTTCCTGATGGAGGTAATTTATGCTGGCAGAGATAGGCTGGGTTTCCTGGGTAACGGGCCCAGACCGGATGGCCGAACCGTCGGCCAGGTGTATCTGCAGTCCCTGGCTCTTGGGTTGTAGAGGAATGCAATGGGTTGTAGCGAAGGCCGAGTCCATGAAACAACTGCAGGCTCCCGAATCAATGATGGCGGGGACCGAAATGTTCCTTCCGGGGAGCTGCAACAAAATGGAAAGGGCAAGGTGAGAAGAGGTGTCGGTGACTGCCAGGATCTGATCAACTGGAGGGAGTCGCCACTTACGGATCTTAGCTGGACAGGATCTCACATAGTGTCCTGGCTCCCCGCAGTACAAGCACAGATTGTCCAGGCGGCGTCTTTGTCGTTCCTCAGGGGTGAGTGTTGGACAAAGCATGCCCAGCTGCATGGGTTCTGGCCTTTCTGTGGAGGAAGGAGATCAAGCCGGAGGAGGGCCCCTGGAGAAGTGGGGTACCTTGGGCAGCATCCAAGTGGGCCGTGGCGGAACGGAGGCTCTCTCGGACCGTCGCTCACGTAAGCGCCTGTCAATCTGTACTGCTTGATTAATGAGTTCCTCAAGGGTTTGAGGAACCCCCACTCTAGCAAGTTCATCCTTAAGGGGGTCCGACAACCCCAACCGGAACTGGTAGCGGAGGGCCGCGTCGTTCCAGTTGGTGTCAGTACTCCATCTCCTGAATTCAGCAACATAGTCCTCTGCGGGCCTGCGCCCCTGTAGTAGTGCATGGAGGGCGGTCTCTGCCGTTGCGGAGAGCTGTGGGTCCTCATAGATTCGGGACATTGCATCAAAGAAAGTACTTAAATGGGTAAGTTCAGCAGCCTTCTGTTCAAGAAGGCGGTGAGCCCAGAGCTGGGGCTCATTCTGGAGCAAGGAAATCACAAAGCCTACTTTGGTGGCTTCCAAGGAAAATGTTTGCGGCTGAAGGGCAAAGTAAAGCTCACAGGCATTACGAAAAGTCCTGAACTTGCTACGCTCACCGGAGAACCTTTCAGGTGTGGGTACTCGAGGTTCCTGGGGTAGCATCATGACTGCCGGTGGGGTAGGCAGGTTGGCCGAGGCGACTGGTGGTCCTTGGGCAAGGACATGTTCCTCAAGGCGTGTGTAGCCTTCCTGGAGGTTCTTGACTGCTTGGGACAGGCCTGCTAGATGTAGGCAGAGTTCTTTCATTGGAGAGGCTCCCTGCCCGGGCTCGGTCATGGCTGCCTGATAATGTCACGTACCTAGTGGCGAGCCCGGATTGCAGTAGGAGACCTCTCTTACTTCCCAGACTTGCAGCCCCTGATAGTGGAGACAGGGGGTGCAGGAGTCGAAGGGAGCACGAGTGTCTGGCAGGATCAACAGCTGCAGGCAGGTCAGGTGTTGCAGAGAAGGCTGTGTGATGATCAGCAATCCTGGACAGGGGGATGACAGGAACCAGCGGACAGCAGACAACAGGAACCAGCAGACAACAGACAACAGGGACCAGCGGACAGCAGGCCACAGGAACTGGCAGGAACTTGGTCACAGGAACCAGCAAGCAGCAGACAACAGGAACCAGCAGACAACAGGTCACAGGAACTGGCAGGTAAGTGGTCACAGGAACCAGCAGGTAGCGGACAACAGGAACCAGCAGACAGGTCACAGGAACTGGCAGGTAAGCGGTCACAGGAACCAGCAGGTAGCGGACAACAGGAACCAGCAGACAGGTCACAGGAACTGGCAGGTAAGCGGTCACAGGAACCAGCAGGTAGCGGACAACAGGAACCAGCAGACAGGTCACAGGAACTGGCAGGTAAGTGGTCACAGGAACCAGCAGGTAGCGGACAACAGGAACCAGCAGACAGGTCACAGGAACTGGCAGGTAAGCGGTCACAGGAACCAGCAGGTAGCGGACAACAGGAACCAGCAGACAACAGGTCACAGGAACTGGCAGGTAAGCGGTCACAGGAACCAGCAGGTAGCGGACAACAGGAACCAGCAGACAACAGGTCACAGAAACTGGCAGGTAAGTGGTCACAGGAACCAGCAGGTGGCGGACAACAGGAACCAGCAGACAGGTCACAGGAACTGGCAGGTAAGTGGTCACAGGAACCGGCATGCAGCGGACAACAGGAACCAGCAGGCAACAGGTCACTCCAGGACAGGTGCACAGAATGGTCAGACAAGCCGGGTTTGGTAACTGTGAAGCACAATGCAGATAAGCCAGAGGGATGAGCAGGTGGATGGTCGTGGACAAGCTGGGGTCGGGGCAGGCAGACAGCAGAGCAGGTTGAGGGGCAAGCCGGGTCACAAACACAGAGACAGAGAGGTTCAGGAATGACATGCGGAACGCTGTAGATCAGGCAGCAAGAACTGTGTGGAGATGGCCAGTTTGAATAGCCCACTCGGCGCCAGTGACCGTGCGCGCGCCCGTCCGTGCCCGCGCACGCGCACCCGCTCGCTCTCACGCATGCGCACTAGCTCGCGCACCCGCTCGAGCCCGCGCACCCGATCGCACCAACGAGGAACTACTAGACCCAGCAGAGCTTTCCTTACACTAGCTTTTATAAAAGGAAGTCTTGGGCTACCATTTTACTACTACTATACCTGTTGCCCTATACTTCAGAAGACCTTTTAGCGCTGAAAGTGACTGTGTTTTTTTTCTTCTGTATTGAATTGTATTGTAACTGTACTGTCTGCCGCCGTGTTGTAAAATGCTGCGCACACTGTTGTTGCTGTATAAATGTATAATTGTATAATAATAATAATAATAATACTCGTTTAATATCACTTTGATGGTCAACAAGTAAGAATTACCTTTGACTAGTATACTTCTTGCTAATGCAATTTTACTGTGTGATTTCAATAAATAAATACATTTTATATCAACATCTTTACAATCCAGAGGGGTCACCGTGCCTTGAGCACCAGGTTTTTTTCTCTTGTATGCTACATTGGAAGAAACTGATTATATGTGGTACACACACTGCTAATCCCTGCTCCATTATTAGCAAGTGAGTATTACATCAGATAATTTCACAGGGCAGTAAGTCTAAAGCCTCGTACACACGATCAGATTTTTGGACAAACGTTCGTCCATTTTTTTTGTGGCTCGCTTGTCTCATGTCAAAATTGAAGAGGTTACTCACCATACGAAAATGCTCGAATGACAGAATTCAAATTCAGTAGTGACGTCATGTATTGAAGAGTATTCTTCCGTTTCTGAGCATGTGTAGTCTTGCTCTTACGATTTTTTTTTTGCAGGACAAAAAACGTACTCAGACGTTGTGTTCACATCCGCCAAAAATGTTATAGTCTGCACATCCAGCTTTTGTCGTACGAAAAATCGGATTCAGCTGTCGCAAAAGCACCATACTAATGATCCGAAAATCGGCAGATCATTCATCGGGCGAAATTTTACTTCCGATTTTCGTATCGCCTTAACACTTTAAGCCTGCCTGCAGGAGCATAGAAGTCAGCTCAACTGTGTGACTCTCCAATCACAGGTTGAGTCCTAGACCAGGCCCCATTGCAATGCTTCACTTAAAGGGGTTGTAAACCCTAGTGTTTTTTTACCTTTACATCCTATGCATTAAGGTGAAAAAACACCTGGCAGTCACCGGCCCCCCAGCCCCTGTTTTACTTACCTGAACCCCTTCATCTCTTCTGCTGGGATGCTCTGTCCCTCTTTCCACGAGGTCCCAGCTCTTGATTGGATAGATTGATAGCAGCACAGCCATTGGCTCCCACTACTGTCAATCAAATCCAATGGCGCAGGGGCCGGGGGGCAGAGTCTGGCATGTGTGTCTGTGGACGCAAATGCTGGTTTTAAGAGTGCGCCCGCAAGGTAACCCCCTCAGGAGAGCACTTCTCCTAGGGGGTCATCTGATGTGGGGAGGAGCCACACCAGCTGCAGAGGGACCCTAGAAGACGAGGTTCGGGCCACTTTGTGCAAAACAAACAGTGGAGGTAAGTATGACATGTCTGTTATTTAAGAAAAAAAACAATCCTTTACAATCACTTTAAGCCTGTGGAGATTATGTAGGGTATGCTAGTTTGCAAAGGGAAGTGCCCCAGGGATTATACGGCATAGGAAATAGACCAGATCTTGCAAAAGATATAATAAGGTAAAAAAGTACAACATTCATTTAAATGCACATAATCATAAACTTGACACAGATAAGAACACCTAAAAACAATACAATAGGATGCAATCAATATACAGCAAAAAGTTCTCATGATTGCACCCTCATGTTTTTTTTTACCTTAAAGCATTCTATGCATTAAGGTGAAAAACCTTCTGCAGCCCCCTCCCCATTTTACCTGATTGCTTTCATTCTTCAGCCGGGAACAAGCACACCAGCACAAGCTGGTATACAGTGGTGTGAAAAAGTGTTTGCCCCCTTCCTCATTTCCTGTTCCTTTGCATGTTTGTCACACTTAAGTGTTTCGGAACATCAAACCAATTTAAACAATAGTCAAGGACAACACAAGTAAACACAAAATGCAATTTGTAAATGAAGGTGTTTATTATTAAAGGTGAAAAAAAATCCAAACCATCATGGCCCTGTGTGAAAAAGTGATTGCCCCCCTTGTTAAAACATACTATAACTGTGGTTGTCCACACCTGAGTTCAATTTCTCTAGCCACACCCAGGCGTGATTATTGCCACACCTGTTCACAATCAAGGCATCACTTAAATAGGAGCTGCTTGACACAGTAAGGTCCACCAGAAGATCCTTAAAAGCTACACATCATGCCGAGACCCAAAGAAATTCAGGAACAATTGAGAAAGAAAGTAATTGAGATCTATCAGTCTGGAAAGGGTTATAAAGCCATTTCCAAAGCTTTGGGAATCCAGCGAACCACAGTGAGAGCCATTATCCACAAATGGCGAAGACATGGAACAGTGGTGAACCTTCCCAGGAGTGGCCGGCCGCCCAAAATTACCCCAAGAGCGCAGCGGCGACTCATCCAAGAGGTCACAAAAGACCCCACAACAACGTCCAAGGAACTGCAGGCCTCACTTGCCTCAGTTAAGGTCAGCGTTCATGCCTCCACCATCAGGAAAAGACTGGGCAAAAATGGCCTGCATGGCAGAGTTCCAAGGAAAAAAAACACTGCTGAGCAAAAAGAACATCAAAGCTTGTCTCAATTTCTCCACAACACATCTTGATGATCCCCAAGACTTTTGGGACAACATTCTGTGGACCGATGAGACAAAAGTGGAACTCTTTGGAAGGTGTGTGTCCAAGTATATCTGGCGTAGAAGGAACACTGCATTTCAGAAAAAGAACATTATACCAACAGTAAAATATGGTGGTGGTAGTGTGATGGTCTGGGGCTGTTTTGCTGCTTCAGGACCTGGAAGACTTGCCGTGATAAAAGGAACTATGAATTCTGCTGTCTACCAAGAGATCCTGAAGGAGAATGTCCGACCATCTGTTCGTGTACTCAAGCTGAAACGAACTTGGGTTCTGCAGCAGGACAATGATCCTAAACACACCAGCAAGTCCACCACCGAATGGCTGAAGAAAAACAAATTGAAGACTTTGGAGTGGCCTAGCCAAAGTCCTGATCTGAATCCTATTGAGATGTTGTGGTATGACCTTAAAAAGGCCGTTCATGCTCGAAAACCCTCTAATGTAACTGAATTAGGACAATTCTGCAAAGATGAGTGGGCCAAAATTCCTCCAGGACGCTGTAAAAGCCTCATTGCACGTTATCGCAAACGCTTGGTTGCAGTTGTTGCTGCTAAGGGTGACCCAACCAGTTATTAGGTTTAGGGGGCAATCACTTTTTCACACAGGGCCATGATGGTTTGGATTTTTTTTCACCTTTAATAATAAACACCTTCATTTACAAATTGCATTTTGTGTTTACTTGTGTTGTCCTTGACTATTGTTTAAATTGGTTTGATGTTCCGAAACACTTAAGTGTGACAAACATGCAAAGGAACAGGAAATGAGGAAGGGGGCAAACACTTTTTCACACCACTTTATATCCTGAATGGATAGATTGATAGCAGCACAGCCATTGGCTCAACCTGCTGTCAATCAAATCCAATGACGTGGCGCCGGGGGGGGGGGGGGGGCTGAGTCCTTCTTTCTGTGAATGGACAATGGACACAGATGCAGGACTCGGGAGCACACCTGCATTTGTGTCCACCAAGTAGAGCGATTCTCCGATGTGGACACTCAATGCGGAGGAGCTAGGAGTGCCACTGAGGGACCCCAGAAGAGGATGTTCAGGGCCACTCTGTGCAAACCTAACTGCACAGTGGATGGTATGACATGTTTTTTTTTTTTTTAAACAAAGCTTTACAATCCCTTTAAATCTGTCCAAACAAATAAATAACTATAAATAATTAGAAAAAAATAATAATATAAATAATAATAATAATAATAATAATAATGAATTTCTCCATGCATCACTATAGCTCAATTATGCAAGTGATTCTTATTTATTAGGGACACTTTTTGGTTGCTATGGACATTCTCAAGTTTCCAGGCAGAAAGAACAGTATTTATAAAATAAAAGTGCATGCAGGGCACTGGACAAAGCACTAGGGACAAAAGGGATGTGAAATTATTTGATACAGTATTGTAATCTGTAAGATTACAGTGTACTGTATGTGTTATGTTTTTTGTACTTTTTGAATTTGCAGCCGGGCTCTGCCCACCCCATGCGTTGCGACGCTCGCAGGGAATGGAGCCCGGCACATAGAGCATCTGGTGGAGGATCCAGAGGAGGACACAGTGGGGGGGATATCGCAAGATCCTGGTGACAAGGTAAGTACACTATACCAGGAATCTGCAATGCAATCCTGAGCGTGGCTCGGGGTTACTGCTAATGGTACTGAAATTTAACCCCGAGCCACACTCGGAAATACCGCCACGGAGGTTACAGTCGTTGTTAAGCCACTTCTATAAAATGCTCCTATCCCCTCTCTATTATACCAATAATCACCTGTCAGTGGCGGAATTAGCAGGGTCGCAACAGTCACACTTGCGACGAGGCCCCAGCCTTCCACCACTGTCAGGGGGGCCCAGCGGGGTTTCTATTCACACACGGCTCTGAGCGGAGATCGTGTCTGTCATGGAACAATAGCACAGAGACACCGGCATTAACGTTCTATTTGCCCGTCCGTCCTCTCTCACAGGGGATGAGAGAAGACACACAGCTGATCTCACTGCTCCCCCTGAAGCTAACAAGCTCACATTTCCCGTGGAGCACACAGGAGAGGGGAGGGGGGAGAAGGGGGAGTAGTGAGATCAGCTGTGTGTCCTCTCTCATCCCCTGCGAGAGAGGAAGGACAGGCAAATAGAATGTTAATGCTGGTGTCTCTGTGCTACTGTTCCATGACAGACACAATCTCCACTCAGAGCCGTGCTGTCCTGAGAAGGCAGACGGCACTGATGGACATTAATAGCATTCACTGATGAGCACTGATAGAAGGTAATGATGGGCACTGATAGAAGGTAATTATGGGCACTGATATAAGGCACCGATGATCACTGACAGAAGGTAATAATGGGCACTGATAGAAAGCACTGATAGGAGGCACTGATGGACACTGATATAAGGCACTAATGGCACTGATAGAAGGCACTAATGGGCACTGATATGAGGCACTAATGGTCACTGATAGAAGGCACTGATGGACACTGATAGAAGGCACTAATGGGCACTAATAGGAGGCACTAATGGGCACTGATGGACACTGATAGAAGGCACTAATGGGCACTGATAGAAGGCACTAATGGGCACTGATAGAAGGCACTAATGGGCACTGATATGAGGCACTAATGGTCACTGATAGAAGGCACTGATGGTCACTGATAGAAGGCATTTATGGTCACTGATAGGAGGCACTGATGAGCACTGATAGGAGGCACTGATGGGCACTGAAAGAAGGCACTTATAGAAGGCACTGATAGAAGGCACTGATAGTCACTGATAGGAAGCACTGATGGGCACTAATAGAAGGAACTAATGTGCACTGATAGAAGGTACTGATGGGCACTAATAGAAGGCACTAATGGGCTCTGATAGGAGGCATTTATGGGCACTGATAGGAGGAATTTATGGGCACTGATAGGAGGCACTGATGAGCACTGATGGGAGGCACTGAAGGGCACTGATAGAAGGCACTAATGGGTACTGATAGAAGGCACTAATGGGCACTGATTCAAGGCACTGATAGATGGCACTGGTGGACACTGATAGGAGGCACTAATGGTCACTGATAGAAGACACTGATGGACACTGATAGGAGGCACTGATGGGCACTGTTAGGAGGCACTAATGCGCACTGATATGAGGCATTTATGGACACTGATAGGAGGCACTGATGGGCACTGATAGGAGGCACTGATAGGCTACATTGATGAGTACTGATAGGCAGCACTGATAGGAAGCACTAATGTGCACTGATAGGCTGCACTGATAGGTGGCATTGATGGGCACTGATAGGTGGTACTGATGGGCACTGAGGAACACTGATAGGCAGAACTCAGGCAGTATTGATGGGCTTTGACAGGCAGAATTGAAGAGTACTGATAGGTGACACTGATGGACGCTGTTAGGTGGCATTAATGAGCACTTATAGGTGGTGCTGATAGGCAGAATTGATTGGCACTAATAGGTGACATTAATGAGCACTGATAGGTAACACTTGTAGGTGGAAGTGATGGGCACTGATAGGCAACATTGATGAGCACTGATAGGCGGCATTGATGAGCACTGATAGGCAGCATTGATGGGCACTGATAGATGGCACTGATGATTGGGGCACTGGTTATCAGTGTAAACAATTTACTGACATTCTTGACAGTTAACGGCATTATTTTCCTAACACAGTCACAGCTTGGGAGGAAAGGGCTACGGATAACAAAAAGAAAAGGTTCTCCCTGTGTGGTGGGGTTTTTAATTCCGTATACAATTGGGTGATGCCTAAAAACCCCACCACACAGGGAGAACCTTTTCTTTTTCTATCCAAATCCGGGGTGAGCAGCTACCTACAGCTCCTCAGTGTGTCAATACCTTTCCCTCTTTTCCGTATACAATTGGGTGGTTAAACACCCCTTCTCCCGTCCTTTGTGCCTAAAAACCCCACCACACAGGGAGAACCTTTTCTTTTTCTATCCAAATCCGGGGTGAGCAGCTACCTACAGCTCCTCAGTGTGTCAATACCTTTCCCTCTTTTCCAGGGCTACGGATAACTGGCTCACATGGTAAAGGGCCCTGTGATTGCGCTGGATGCATGTCCCAGGGGTTGGAAAAATGTCCATGGACACCCTCCCAAAATTGGAAGCCCCCGGGCTTGGATGGAAGGGGGGCCCATCATGGTTTCTTGCATCGGGGCCCTGAAGGTTCTAGTTAAGCCTCTGTCACCTGTGTCTGTTTTATATCATAAATATGCTTATCTGTACTGATAACACAGCGTCTTCCTGTGATCATGTGACTCCTCTTGCCTCTCCTCTGCCTAGCTGACAGTTGAAGTGGGTGGGGCCGAGCACTGCAGCTGACGTCAGCCGGGGAGTAGAGGAGAAAGGAGAGAGAGCCGAGGAGTCACATGATCACAGGAAGACACTGTGTTATCAGTACAGATAAGCATATTTATGATATAACACAGACACAGGGGAACTTCTTGTTCTAATACAGAGGGGATGGGGTCTTTTAATCTTTTTAAGGATTTTAACTTCATTTTTCAAAAATGTTTGCCAAGTGGCCAAAATGAACCCAACGAGTCAGCCAAATGTCGCATAGTCTAAGCCAGTGTTTCTCAACTCCAGTCCTCAAGGCACCCCAACAGGTCATGTTTTCAGGATTTCCATTATTTTGCACAGGTGATTTGATCAGTTTCACTGCACAGTGGTGTAGTGGTTAGCACTTTCACCTAGCAGTAAGAAGGGTCGCTGGTTCGAATCCCAACCACGACACTACCTGGCTGGAGTTTGCATGTTCTCCCTGTGCCTGTGTGGGTTTCCTCCAGGTACTCCAGTTCCCTCCCACAATCCAAAGATATGCAGGTAGGTTAATTGGCTTCTGTCCAAAAAAAAAATAATTGGCCCTAGTATATGAATGGGGACCTTGTGGGCTCCTTGAGGGTAGGGACTGATGTGAGTGTGCAATGTACAGGGATAGGGACAATTGTAGACACTCACTCAGGTTGAACTGGATGGACTGATGTCTTTATTCAACCTTACTAACTATAAAACTATGAAACTGCCTTAGTAATTATAGGCATACCCCACTTTTAAGTACACAATGGGGTTTATTTACTAAAGCTGGAAAGTACAAAATCAGGCTCACTTCTGCATAGAAACCAATGAGCTTTCAGGTTTTATTACCAAAGCTTAATTGGACAAACTGGGGTTAGAAGCTCATTGGTTTCTATGCAGAAGTGAGCCTGATTTTGCACTTTCCAGCTTTAGTAAATAAAACCCATTGCGTACTTAAAGGGGGGTATGCCTGTACTACAGCTCTTTCATCTGAGGGAAATCCTGAAAACATGACCTGTTGGGGCGCCTTGAGGACTGGATTTGAGAAACACTGGCTTAGACTATGCGACACTTGGCTGACTCATTGGGTTCATTTTGGCCGCTTGGCAAACATATTGGAAAAATTATGTTAAAATCCTTAAGTTTATAGTTATACATTAAACCCTAACTATCAATTGCATAAAAAAAAAAAATCAAAGCTGAATTCCAGGAGGGTATACAACACCATTTTAACACATGCTATACATATATAATCTTTATAGGGGTATATGAGCATTTGTAGTCTGGGTACGTCTTTCTCCCCTCCTATTATTGTACAAGCAAAGCATTGGCAGTTGCTGGATGCTGACAAAATGTATGGCTTGATCTTTAATGATGTTCTTTTTGTCTAGAGTTTCTATTAAACATTGTGTTTTCCTGATTAAGCAAAGCAACTCTTTATCCCTTCTTTAGTTGCTTCCTGAAGACGTAATCACAAAATGTACGTCGAGGCGGTACTTGGTCATGTTACTCCACGCTTTTCCGGTCCCTCTGGTTGTTTTTCAGTCGGGTTGGTGGAACGCACGCCAACCACGGAGGTGGAAGCGATGCCCCATCCAGCACAGACAAGCCAGCAGCCCCAGTGCCGGGTCAAGGCACATACTGTATACATTTAAGCGGCCACTCAGCTCTTGTATTTGTTTATCATATTTTAATAAATAGGATTATGCTATGGGTATCCATTATTTCTTTTACATATCCCATGTAAAGGAGGAAGAGTTCCATACATCTCCAGGTTACATCAATGCAGAAGGCATTATCCTGCCAAAGCTTCTTTTGACTTTATTTTTAATTAAAGGAGTCAAATCCCTCTGGTAAGCAGATTATTTACCTAGAGCACATGGGGTGTTTTTACAGTGGTGAAGGAATACTCACTATTTTTCTGGAAGACACTGCACAGAAGAATTTTCTTGGATCACTAAACTAATTTTCGTTTGGGACTACCGTATGTACTTGAGTATAAGCCGAGTTTTTCAGCACATTTTTTTGTGCTGAAAGTGCCCCCCCTCGGCTTATACTGGAGTCAAGCATTTTTCTGCAGCAGAGAATTACATTTTCCGACCCGACTTTAGGGCCCTGTATCTCAGGGCCACTTGGTGCTAGGATCCACATTTGGTATGCAAACCTAGTGGAACTATCACTACAACATATCCAAATTTGGAGTGCCTAGCACCAAGTGGCCCCGAGATACAGGGCCCCAAATTCAGTTTGGAAAATGTCATTCTCTGCTGCAGAAAAGTGCTTGACATTTTCTGACCCGAATTTGGGGCCACGTATCTCGGGGCCACTTGGTGCTAGGAACCCCAAATGGTGTGCAATTGGTGTGCAAACCCAGTGGAACCAACACTACAACATATCCAAATTTAGGGTTCCTAGCACCAAGTGGCACCAAGATACAGGGCTCCAAATTCGGTCAACTGTGACCCTCTGCAGCAATGTCATTTCGGGACCCTTTGGGTCCAGAGACCCCAAATTTTGGCTGCAGCTAGGGGGCATCTAGGAACCCTTCGGGGGACCTATGACTGCAAATGGGCACAGTGAGGCGTGCAAATGGGCACAGTGAGGCTGCAAATGGGCATTGTTGACCCTCTTTCACACTTATGCCCCGTACACACAGTCGGATTTCCTGACGGAAAATGTCCTATCGGACCATGTTGTTGGAAATTCCGACCGTGTGGGCTCCATCGGACATTTTCTATCGAAATTTCCGACTGAAAAAGTTTGAGATCCTGCTCTCAAATTTTCCGACAACAAAGTCCTATCGGACTTTTTCCGATCGTGTGTAGCAAATTCCGACAGACAAAGTGCCACGCATGCTCAGATCACATTACAAGACCAAAGCTATTGGCTACTAGCCTCGACGTAGTCCCGTCGTACGCAACGAACATCACCACTTTGTCCGACCGTGTGTATGCAACACCAGTGTCGGACAAAATCCGTCTGAAAAAATCCGACGGATTTTGTGGTCGGAATTTCCGACCGTGTGTACGGGGCATAACAGTAGCTGCGCATTTCTCACCCTAGGCTTATACTCGAGTCAATAATTTTCCCAGTTTTTTGTGGTAAAATTAGGAGCCTCGGCTTATATTCGGGTTGGCTTATACTCGAGTATATACGGTATTTATATAAAAGGAATTTCTTTTGCCTACATTGCCACTAGATCGTCATGAGAAAATATCTATATCACATGAATTACAATTATTTTTACTATATTGCATTTTTAGCATAATATTGAACGTTATTTCTATTTCTATGGTTTATACACATTTATATCACGTATTACTATAAAAGCGCCCTCTTCACATTTTATAAGGAGATATCCATAGCGTAATCCCGTTTATTTAAAAAAAAAAATTAAATACAAATTGGACACTTACAAGCAAACTCTTGTTTTAAGCATAAAATGCCGGTTTGGAACACAACTCCACGCCGTGCGCTCCAAAGATCGGACCTCTGAAGAAGGAGCAAAATGCATTAGTTGGGAATCGCCGGTGACGTCACATCCAGTCTTGGAGCGCACGCTGTGGAGTCGTGTTCCAAGGGGGCATTTTATGCTTTATACAAGAGTTTACTTGTGAGTGTCCAATTTGTATTTTACATTTTTTTTTTTTAAATAAACGGTATTACGCTATGGATATCTCCTGATTATTCTTGTTACATGCCAACACTGAGAGATTGTATCTGCGGGACACACCGAGAACTGTTTAGGATACAACACAGGATTCTAAGGATTCCAAGGATTGCCTTACACTGGCAGGCGCAATACATACTGAGAGTTGATGAGTGAGGGCACATGAGGAGTGGGGCACAACGCCTGATTGCTCTAATCTGCACGTGATGCGGAGCACGGATTGCGCTTTAGAAGATTTGATTTTGCACTGTAAAGACTGTATGAACTTGCACTTTATCTATGAACTTTATTTATGAACTGATTATTACTATTTTTTGGTTTAATCAAGGAGGTTAGGATTTGAGGGTTTAAAGTGGCTGTAAAGTGAGAAGATTTTGTTTCTTAATGCAATCTATGCATTAAGATAAAAAGCCCTCTGTGTGCACCCCCCTCCCCCCAGCCCCCCTAATACTTATCTGAGCTCCATCTCTATCCAGCAATGTCCACGAGTCCCTCAGCCGCCTGGGACTCTCACACCTGAATGACTGAGCCATTGGCTCCCGCTGCTGTTAATCAAGGTCAGTTAGCCAATCAGCAGAGATGCAGGGAGCAGGGCTTGACTCCGGTTGCCCTATAGCAAGCCACTTGCTGTGGTGGCACCCGACAGGAGGGAGGGGCCAGGAGCAGCAAAGAGCGACCCCAAAAGAGTAGGATTCAGGCTGCCTTGTGCAAATCCACTGCACAGAGGAGGTGAGTATAACATGTTTGTTATTTAAAAAATAAAATAAAACGAGGCAATCACTTTAATTGAAGTAACACACTACCCCTGCATAGAGAATCACATTGTTATGGCAGTGCTGGGTTTGACACAAAGCACATCTTAAAGGGATATTGCACCTCATACCCAAGCAACAGTCCATCAATTATTTCTTAATTAGAGTGTCACACTGTAGCGCAGGATTACTTACAATTTAAAAAGCTAAAGGAGCATGATAGAGCTTTTTCAATAATTATTTAGTGATGGTTTGTCAACAATTGCAAATTAAATTTATTTATAAAAATGAATGTAGTTGAGTACTCTAAAGGCCTGATTGATGTGTTTTGACATCCTAATGGACAGGAGATAATCTGTATTGATAAGGGGGGCAATGAGCAATGCTAAACATCCCTTTATTCCCTTTCCCCAGCATATTGTTTGTTTACACAGTACGGGGCTCTAGTTGATGCCCGCGCTGAAAGACGGCCTTAATTGCATCCATGAACATCCAAGTGATGTCTGCGCATCCCTTCGGGTCATGCGTGGCACGCTCTGTGACCACCGAGTCTATGAGACTCGGCTGATCACAGATCAGAGTAAGGGGTCGATCCTGGCCCCTTACCACGTGATCAGCTGTCAGCCAATGAAGGCTGATTACGTGATGTAAACAGAAGCTCGGTAATCAGTATTTTTTTTTACCTCAGCGTGGGAAGCGTAAAGGGAAAAAAAGCCGATCACCAGCTTCTGTCAGGGGGACATTGGTCCCTCACACAGAAAGCCGCGGCTGCATTTTCTGTGCCCACCAGTGTCAGCTGCCAGTACCCACTGTGCCACCTACCAG
This sequence comes from Lithobates sylvaticus, assembly GCA_028564925.1. Taxonomy (NCBI): domain Eukaryota; kingdom Metazoa; phylum Chordata; class Amphibia; order Anura; family Ranidae; genus Lithobates; species Lithobates sylvaticus. Next base: position 27,436,819 of record CM053035.1, on the reverse strand, counting down.
TGCCACCTATCAGTACCCACTATTGTCACCTACCAGTGCCCACAGTGCCACCTTCCAGTGCCCACAGTGCCACCCATCAATCCCCACCAGTGCTGTCAATCAATGCCCATCAGTGTCTCATAATCAGTGCCACAGATCAGTGCTGCCTATCAGTGTCACCTACCAGTGCCTACCAGTGCCCATAAGTGCCACCCATCAGTGCCACCTATCAGTGCTGCTTATCAGTGCCACCTATCAGTGCTCTTTAGTGCCACCCATCAGGGCCAACCATCAGTGCCCATCAGTGCCAACCATCAGTGCCACTTCTCAGTGCCACCTATCAGTGCCGCCTCATCAGTGCTGATCAGTGCCACCTATCAGTGCCCATTAGTGCTGCCTTATCGGTGCTTATCAGTGCTCATTATTGCTGGCTATCAGTGCCCATCAGTGCCGCCTATCAGTGCCCATAAACACAGCCTCATCAGTGCAAAGAAATATTACCTGTTTTAAAAAATGTATAACAAACTATGAAACAGCTTTGTTTTTTTTTTTCTATTTTTTTGTTTTGTTTTGTTTAGCAAAAAATAAAAAACCCAGCAGCAATTAAATACCACCAAAAGAAAGCTCTATCTGTGTGAAAAAATGATAAAAATGTAATTTGGATACACTGTTGCAAGACCGCGCAATTGTCGTTCAAAGAGTGACAGCGCTGAAAGCTGAAAATTGGCCTGGGCAGGAAGGGGGTTTAAGTGCCCAGTGATCAAGGGGTTAACATTGAGAATAAAGTCATATGAGTAACTGAAAATATTCTTTATTCAACAGAATCCATATCTAAATCTTATCTTATACAGAAGTTCAGTTTTCTTTCAGACACAAAACTTAGATCTTCCACCCGATCAGATTGTTATTGTCAGATGACGTCAAAGCCAAGTCTTAGACCCAAAAAAGAGTCCCAATATACAGAGTGCATACACATTACTGAGCTGTGCTGGAGCTAAACACACGAAAAAGAAAACGTCTACCAGAAACACTCCGACTTCAAGTAAGGACAATAATTTCATAAGAGGATTACAGAAGGGATCAATTAAAAAAAAAAATGTTTTTACAAAATCTGTTGGGCAAAGGAATGTTTTCTATATCATTCCAATAGACGGGTAACTGATACCTAGTAAGTAGTGAACAGTGAAGCATGGTGAAGGTGCCTTCTGCACTAAAATTAATATTGCAAAATGGGGAAGCAATTTCAGACTTTTTAAGACATCTATTAGGGCCGGTTCACACTGCTGCGGTGCAAATTTTACGCAAATTTGATCCGATTGCATTGCAAATTTTTGTTGCAAATTATTTATATGTTCTGGTGAATCTACTGCAATTCTACGGCTAATATTGCATTGAATTTGCATCGCACACGGGTCAAACTCGTACAGAACCCTTTGTGTACGCAGCTTAGATTCGCAGCGCCATGATGTGAATGGCACTAATGAAAAACAATTTTATTTAAATGACTTGCGAATTTGATCAATCGCAACGGCTCAAATTTACAATAGAATTTGCAGCAGTGTGAAAAAAAAATGTTCCTTGTTCCTATGAGAATCTGTAAACAGAGTGTGCCATCTATACTAATATTTTTATGAAGCTGTAGGTTAATATAGGTCTATAACTGTAGAAATATTTATATAGAGACAAACACCTAGCACATTCTTTACCTTGTAGCACATTAACTGGATTAGAATGATGTGTTTATGATATTGATTTCTATGTTTAAAATCTTATATTATGCATCTTTGTTAACAATTATCATTATATATATTATTATAATCATAGAGGATTTATATGCCGTATATACTCGAGTATAAGCCGACCCGAATATAAGCCGAGGCACCTAATTTTACCACAAAAAATGGGAAAACATATTGACTCGAGTATAAGCCTAGGGTGAGAAATGCGCAGCTACTGTAAGTGGAAAAGAGGGTCAACAATGCCCATTTACAGCCTCACTGTGCCCATTTGCATGCCTCACTGTGCCCATTTGCAGCCATAGGTCCCCCGAACTTCAGACTTGGCAGTTAGTGGTTCCTAGATGCCCCCTAGCTACAGGCAAAATTTGGGGTCTCTGGACCCAAAGGGTCCCGAAATGACATTGCTGCAGATGGACACAGTTGACCGAATTTGGGGCCCCGTACCTCGAGGCCACTTGGTGCTAGGAACCCCAAATTTGGTGTGAAAACCCACTACAACATATCAAGATGGGGTTCCTATCACTAAGTGGCCCCGAGATACGGGGCCCCAAAGTCAGTTCAGAAAATGTCAAGCACTTTTCTGCAGCAGAGAATGACATTTTCCAACCCGACTTTGGGGCTCCGTATCTCAGGGCCATTTGGTGCTAGGAACCCCATCTAATATGTTGTAGTGCTATTTCCACTTGGTTTGCACACCAAATTTGGGGTTCCTAGCACCAAGTGGCCCCGAGATACGGGGCCCCAAAGTCGGGTCGGAAAATGTCATTCTCTGCTGCAGAAAAGTGCTTGACTGGAGTATAAGCCGAGGGGGGCATTTTCAGCACAAAAAAATGTGCTGAAAAACTCGGCTTAAACTCGAGTATATAAGGTAGTGCCAACAGTTTGCAAAGTGCTTTACAACGTTAGGGTGAATCTAATTTCTGCACTTCCACAGGTTCATAATTTGTTCAGTAATAAATAAAATTGTTGGGACTCTGTATGAGACAACGACTGCTACAGAGTTTGTATGTCTCCATCCCTGAATCCTAGAAAAAAAGGGGGGGGGGGGGGGGGTAAAGGGGACTGGTGGGACTTTATATGAAGCACACAACCAAATGAATCAATGGTAGATACTATTTAATATTTAACCACTTCAGCCCCGGAGGATTTTACCCCCTTCCTTACCAGAGCACGTTTTGCGATTCGGCACTGTGTCGCTTGACAATTACGCGGTCGTGCGACGTTGCACCCAAACAAAATTGACGTCCTTTTTTTTCCCACAAATAGAGCTTTCTTTTGGTGGTATTTGATCACCTCTGCGTTTTTTATTTTTTGCGCTAAAAACAAAAGAAAAAAAACACAATATTTTTTACTTTTTGCTATAATAAATATCCAATTTTTTAAAAAAAAATAAACAAATTTTTTACTCAGTTTAGGCCGATACGTATTCTTCTACATAATTTTGGTAAAAAAAAATTGCAATAAGCGTATATTGATTGGTTTGCGCAAAAGTTATAGCGTCTACAAAATAGGGGATAGATTTATTGCATTTTTTTTTTTTTACTAGTAAAAAGTCTGCGTTTTTTTTTGTGACTGCGACATTGCGGCGGACACTTCAGACACTTTTGACACATTTTTGGGACCATTCACATTCACACAGCGATCGTTGCTATAAAATTGCATTGATTACTGAGTAAATGTGACTGGCAGGGAAGGGGTTAACACTAGGGGGCGCTTCAGGGGTTAATGTATGTTCCCTGGGAGTGATTCTAACTGTGGGGGGAGGGGACTCACAAGGGGAGGAGACCGATCGGTGTTCCTCTGTACTGAGAACACACCATCGGTCTCCTCTCCACTGACAGGACGTGGATCTGTGTGTTTACACACACAGATCCAAGGTCCTGCTGTGTTCCCGGGCAATCGCGGGTGCCCGGCGGACATCGCCTTGTGGACGTCATATGACAGTGGGCGGGGTTGAAGTGGTTAATGGTTCACATGGATGCATCTGGGACCGTAAATAACATGTAGCAAATAACATAATATAGTAATACAATAAATACATAGAAATGTACACACACACATATACGTGTTGTAAATGCATACATATACATAAATATTCCTACATAGTAAATAGTAAATATTTTTAAATGTATTAAATGTAGCCCAAACTTGCATATAAACATGATTAATTGCACACATGATAATATAAAATTGTATATTATCATGTGTGTAATTAATCATGTTTATATGCAAGTTTGGGCTACATTTAAAAATATTTACTATTTACTATGTAGGAATATTTATGTATATGTATGCATTTACAACACGTATATGTGTGTGTGTACATTTATATGTATTTATTATATTACTATATTATGTTAATTGCTACATGTTATTTACAGTCCCACATGCATCCATGTGCACCATTAAATATTAAATAGTATCTACCATTGATTCATTTGGTTTTGGTGTTGTGCTTCATATAAAGTCCCACCATTCCTCTTCCCCCCCCCCCCCCCCCCCCCCCCCCTGTTTTTTCTAGGTTCATAATTTGGACAGTGCAATTTACAATAAAGGGATATGCTTTATGAATATCAGATGCAGTATGTATCCAATTATTTAAGAGTATACGGGGAGCTGTTACATGATCAGCTATGCAATCACTTACCACAACTCATTACCGTTGCCTCTTATTTGCTTATTACATCTGTATTTTTTTACAAATGTACTATGAGAGTGAGAGCCCCTGTCTCAGGGGAAATGAGTTTAAGATGGACACAGGACTCTCAAAGAGTCATTTCGAGAAGCTCCAGCAGAAGCTTTGTGAGCAGAGAAAATTATGTTTTACAATTTATCTTGATTTGGTAAGTCTGGATCGGGGCTGGAGACTTGAAGACTCCATAGAGCAGGGATATGCAATTAGCGGACCTCCAGCTGTTGCAGAACTACAAGTCCCATGAGGCATAGCAAGACTCTGACAGCCACAAGCATGACACCCAGAGGCAGAGGCATGATGGGACTTGTAGTTTTGAAACAGCTGGAGGTCCGCTAATTGCATATCCCTGCCATAGAGCATTGGGTGGGATGAAGTCTTTAATCTTGTGTCTAGGTTTTCCCAAAATTCTGCAGGCTGTGTGTGTGTCCAGGTGCACACATTCGTTATAAGGCAGATCTGAGCATAGCTCAGATAGGTGGGAGTAGGAGTTGGTGTTGGAGCAGTTGCTGCAGCCATGAGGGAGGTGTGCTCCTGTTTAGGGACCCAGGAAATATCCTTGAGATGGCACTTCATGTTGGAGAGGTTCCAGGTGAGTGGACTGAGAGAGTTGGGCCAGCTGAGAGAGTCTGGGGGACCATAGCTGAGACAACTGGAAGAGAGAGTCCTGGGGACCAGAGGGGACTGTGAGTCTCAGATGAGTGTGAGAGCCTGGAGTGTCAGGAGAGCCCCTGCCTAGAGGCCACGAGTGGGCCTGCACAGCATGGTACTGTGACCAAGGCTAAGTGAGCCTTGAGAACCAGGTGGCTTGGCATTTTCATGTGTTGTAATTTTTCTGGCGAAGAACCCCTGTGTGGGCAAGCCATGCATGCATGAACTTTCATTTTATTACTTTTAATAAATGTGGGCTACCACGCCCTAAAACCTAAAGTTTCCGTTTGCTGTAAACTCACTGAAAAATGCATCTACCACTGAGCTAGACCCCCCCATATTACAGTACCCACTATTGCACCATTGATACATTGTTATGTTGGGTATGCTGCATTTTCTGCTGGCATTCTTGTTTTGGGGATTTTAGAATGCATTTAGGAGTTACAATACAATTATTTCTCCTTAAAATCACCCTTAATAATAAATCAATAAAGATGCATGTATGCCTTTATTATTTTATTGATTTAGGGCTGTGCTTCTTTTTTTTCATCTGATATAAACCTAGCAATAACAATTGTTCAGAAAAGCTTATGCCAGTCTGCTTAATCAGAGTGTTTCTTCTAGACATGTGCACAACAAAAAAATTTGTTTATTTTTGTTTTGTTTTTTTCATTTCCGTTGATTCGTAACGATTCGTAAGTCGTCGATGTTCGTATTCGTAACGATTCGTACATTCATAAGTCGTCGGTGTTCGTATTCGTAACGATTCGTACATTCGTGAGAGTTATTTTTCGTTTATTCGTTTATTCGAAATTCAGATGCATTCGTATTTATTCGTACATTTGTAACATTCGTAACATTCGTAGATTCGTAATCGGAGCATAATTCATAATTTTATGTAATGTGTTTGCTATTATTACATTTTAAGAGACACGGAAAATTAGGAATCGAAAAAAAAGTTAAGAATGTACGAATTTTTTCCTTCAATCCATTCGAAGCACATTAAGCAGCACCATTGTAAGAGACACGGAAAATTACGAATCGAAAAAAAAAAAAAAAAAAAAGTTACGAATGTACGAATTTTTTCGTTCAATCTATTCGAAGCACGTTAAGCAGCACCATTGTAAGGGACACGGAAAATTACCAATTCAACAAAAAAAAAGTTACGAATGTACTAATTTTTTCGTTCATTTTCATTTTCGTTGTTTCGTTTTCGTTTTTTGGATTTTCTTCATTCGTACATTCGTGGTTTCTAATTAGTTTTTTTCGGATTTTCGTTATTTTCGGATTCGTTCGATTCAAACGATTCATTATTCGTTAAAATTTTTAGCGAATCGTTCGTTCATTCGTACGAAAAACGAACGAACGAAAATAACGTGAAAAAACGAAAAACGAAACGAATTGCACATGTCTAGTTTCTTCATTGGTCACAGTGTACTTTTGTTACATAATGCCTAAATTACATTGACATGTTTTCATTTTGATTTTGCAGAGCATCAAAATTTTATCCGACCCCTGGCATGTCTGGAAATATGGAGACCGACACCACTGAGGAAACTTACATAAATGGAGACTATAACACTATGTATAACATGCTCAGTGTTTCATACATAGTGGCTTTATCTGGGATATATTTGTTGGGAATCACTGGAAATGGTCTGGTCATCTGGTTTGTTGCCTTCAGGATGAAGAAGACGGTCAACTCTGTTTGGTTCTCAAGTTTAGCTTTTGCTGATTTAACATTTAACCTTCTCCTACCCTTAACTGTCATTTCTATCGCCCTTAACTATACCTGGCCATTTGGAAACTTCATGTGCAAGCTTAACATTTTTGTATTATATCTCAATCAGTCTGCCAGTGTCCTACAACTCACCGTCATCAGTATTGATCGCTGCATCTCCGTAGTCTTCCCCGTTTGGTGTCAGAACCATCGAACAGTAAGATTGGCTGTGAAAGTTGTTCTTGCAATGTGGATTGTATCTCTTCTACTCAATGTACATTACTTTACAAACACACACATTGATGGTGTAGATGATAACAAAGTGGCTTGTTCTGTAGGTTGGTCAATGCAACATGTACAAGTCATAATAAGATTTATTGTTCTGTTTGTTATACCTTTTACCATCATTATCTTCTGTTACGCTGTGATATTTTTGCGTATTCGAAGAAACCGCAGAGTAACATCTACTAAACCTTTCAAAGTCATTGCTGCCGTCATAATTTCCTTCTTTATTTGCTGGTTTCCATATCATGTATTTTCCATCATGTACTCATACAGAAACAACACGTGTATTCAACGCTTGTGAAGTTACTTATAGGCAAAGATATATCATCTTTGTTGGCATTTTCAAACAGCTGTGTTAACCCTCTTCTCTATGTCTTCATTGGCCAAAACTTCAAGGAAAAATTCTGGAGCGCCATTAAATCTGCGTTTGAAAGAGCTTTCACCGAGGACACCAACCGGACAGATCCAAATAGACATAGAGTATTACCTGATCGTGCAATAAGCCAAATGTGATAGAACTGTTTTGAGACTTATTACAGGATGATTTGCCAACATTTATGAATTAATGTCCTTTATCTACAAAAATAAATGTGGTTGAGTACTCTAAGGACATGAATAAAGTGTATGGATAGCAAAAACGTTTTAGTTTTTTTATTTAGTTGTTTTGACTAAAGTGGGGAATAGTTCAAATCCCCCTAATTATTTTTTTTTTTTAATTTCCTATTTGCCACTTTGGAAATATTATTTAATTTCATTAACAGGAAGTGAGAGAAAATACAGTCCTGTGAAAAAGTATTTGATAGAACTGTTTCGAGACTTATTACAGGATGATTTGCCAACAAATGCACATTAATGTGCCTTATCTATAAAAATAAATGTGGTTAAGTACTCTAGGGGCATGAATAATGTGTAATATTGTGTAAAGTATAATATTAACATTTGTTTGATAATCTGAATCTTTTAACCACTTTAGCCCCGGACCAATTTGCAGCCAAAGGACCAGGCCCCGTTTTGAGATTCGGCACTGCGTCGCTTTAAATGACAATTGTGCGGTCGTGAGACAGAGCTCCGCGACCCCACAGTTAGGCAATTAAAGGGGACGTATACATACGTCCTTTTGCCTAGCCGTGCCATTCTGTGGACGTATATCTACAGTAGGCGGTCGGGAAGCGGTTAAAGTGATTGTAAATGAACACTTTGTAAAGCGACGTATTCAGTTTAAATTATAAATGAAAGGCACAACATTTGTACTTAGAAATGAAAAAAAAAACATTATAAATACCTTTTTTGCCCTTTTTTATAAATGATCACATTACCTCTGTTCTCAGCTGCATAAGAGCTGGGGGAGGAGAAGCAGCAGCACACTAATCTTCCCAGTGAAAGGCTTGCAGGGGAGGTGTGTCAGGACAAGTCTGATCATTGGAGGAGAATACACTGAATTCCCAGCAGAGTTAAAGTACTGACCACACTGTGCTCTCCTGCTTAGTGTAGTTAGTTATTAATAATAAAGCAGAAGGACTGGCAAGATCACCAGGGGTTTCACACAAAGTAAGCAATACAAAGAGAACAGGGTACTTTCTCATACAAGTACCTCGTACAGCAGGCACATATCAGGAATGTTAAAAGCTGGGTTTACATACACTTTAAAGCCCCATACACACGGTCAGAAAATCCGACCACCAAATCCATCGGATTTGGTCCGACGGATTTAGTCCGACACTGGTGTTGCATACACATGGTCGGACAAAGTTGTCGGAAAATCCGATCATTCTGAACGTGGTGATGTTTGTTGCCTACGACGGGACTACGTAGAGGCTAGTAGCCAATAGCTTTGGTCTTGTAATTTGATCTGAGCATGGGTGGCACTTTGTCAGTCGGAATTCGCTACACACGATCGGAATTGGTGTGATCGGACTTTGTTGTCGGAAAATTTATAGAGCAGGAGATACAACTTTGTCCGTTGGACAATCCGATGGAAAATGTACGATGGTGCCTACACACGGTCGGAATTTCCGACAACATTGTCCGATAGGACAGAATCCATTGGAAAATCCGACCGTGTGTATGGGGCTTAAGTGTGACAAATATGCAAAAAAAATTTAAAAAAATCAGGAAGGGGGCAAAAACTTTTTTTCCAATACTGGAAATCCACTTAAGCTATGAAAGATTTTACCCCCTTTGTGACCAGGACATTTTTTATTATATTCAGCACTGCGCTACTTAAATTGGCAATTGCGTGGTCATACAATATTGTACCCATATGACATTTTTATAATTTTTTTTTGCACAAATAGAGATTTATTTTGGGAGTATTTAGTCACCACTGAGTTTTCTATTGTTTGCCATATAAATGAAAAAAGACTAAACAAAATAAAAAAAATAAAAAAAATATTTTCTACTTGTCATAAAGCATAGGATTAACTGTGCAAGCAACACATGGAAACAATGCTGAAAAAAAGTTTTTTTAAAGCGATAGCTGCCTCCCAAGAATGATGTGACCAGATTATAATATTTTTGTATATATTAGAAAAAAACATGAATTAATCCACTGAATATGTTATGTCATATTTGACTGCAAGATTGCATAAGGTTTGTTGTTTGGGAGTTGAGACAGCTAAAGCAAATCTGGAAGTGAAACAGATAATGCCTAGAGACAGGAGGAACATGAGTGCTGGTAGATCAGGGGTCTCAAACTGGTGGCCCTCCAGCTGTTGCAAAACTACAAGTCCCATCATGCTTCTGCCTGAGAGAGACATGCTTGTACCTGTCAGCCTTGCAATGCCTCATGGGATTTGTAGTTTCACAACAGCTGGAGGGCCGCTAGTTTGAGACCCCTGTGGTAGATGTTAATAGTGGATCCCTGGGCTGGCGATGCAGACTTGAAATCCTGCAGAATGAACCAGCCGAGGTTCAAGAGTTCATCAGAGTTCCCGGTTAGCTTATGGCTGGAACACACGGAGATGGCTGAAGAAGTTTGTGGTCAAAAAGCAGCCCGAGCAGGCACTTACTTGGTAACAGTGTGGAGCCGAGTCAGAGACAGAAGCATAGATTCATGGGTAGCCAAGATCAGCAATGGGCAGGCATCATGAGGTACAGACTCACAAGCAGGATCAGAGTTGAGAACCATCCAAATGCATCTATGGTTATGTGTAGCATCTTGAATGTGTGTGAACACCGCTCTAGGCCAGTCTCCCATCTCTGCTGGCCCCATCCTATCTTGGAGTTGAGTCTAAACCAGGCTTTTTTTTTGGTGTTTTGCTACAGGTGACTTCTCCAAGTTTCTATATGTTTCTATAGTATGGGACTTTGAGGATGTTTTTTCCGAGTGTATCAAAATATTATTTAAAGGATAATTTCACCTTTTGTTCACCTTTTATAACATGTTACGTTACACCCATATTCAGGGTGTAACATGTTACAAATTCACTGGCTCCCACACGCTCCCTGACTCCCCGTTGTGACTACCCAAACTCTCTGATACAATGAAAGAATGTGGCTGTGCAGGGTGGGGAGCCCAGCCGTATCATCCATTCACAGTGTCCAGTGAATGGAAAACTACAAGGTCCGACAGCCTTTGCAGCTGTCAGCTTGTAGTTCTCAGTGAACTACCATGGCACTGTTGAGCTCTGTGGTTGTTCATTGATGTTTCCTCTTAGTATGTAACTGCCTGGCCGTATGATGTATGGCCAGACATTTCACCTGCGATCTGCTGATCATGGGTGCAATGCTTTCCAGGCTCCCAATAAAATTAAAAATGATTTTTTTTTTACCTGCACATTTTCTATTACCTTGCTTTATGCATTGGGCCAAATCATTTGGTGGAGGGGGGGTTATGGTGTGGGGCTGTTTTTCAGGGGTTGGGCTTGGCCCCTTAGTTTAAGTGAAGGGAACTCTTAAAGTGGATGTAAATAAGGATGTCATAATGTAGAGAATAAGATTCCCTTTCATTTGAGCCCAGTCTTGCCACACAGATTTACTTCCAGCCCTGAGAAATCCTCTTTTATTGTTCAGTTAGAAATATCTTGACAGAGTGCTGAAAACGTTGTCAAAAATGCCCTCTTGCTGTGAGTGACAGGTGATTTACATATCTCATGCACTAGCCTGAGACAGGCACAGACCAGAGTGAAAGAAAATGTATTCTCGAGTGAACAGCAAGAAGAATATAGGGGAGATGTATGTAGTCAGAGCTGGGCAGAGTAGAACATCCAGTGATCTAATGATTGTTATAGTGCAGTGTGTGTGTCTGAGGTCACCTGATCACAGATAACAACATTCCTTTCCATCACCAGGATTTTTTATGTGGGGGAGGGGTGAATTTCTCACTTTTTATAATTACACAGGATGTGCCTGTCTCAGGCTAGTGCGTGAGATATGTAAATCACCTGTCACTCACAGCAAGGGGGCATTTTTGACAAAGTTTTCAGCACTTTGTCAAGATATTTCTAACTGAACAATAAAAGAGGATTTCTCAGGGCTGGAGTAAATCTGTGTGGCAAGACTGGGCTCAAATTAAAGGAAATTTTATTCTCTACATTATGACATCAAAAACAATTTCATGCTCCCAACTTTGTGGGAACAGTTTGGGGATGGCCCCTTCCTGTTGCAACATGACACCACCAGTGCACAAAGCAAGGTCCATAAAGACATGCGTGAGTGAGTTTAGGGTGGAGGAACTTGACTGGCCTGCACAGAGTCTTGACCTCAACCCGATAGAACAGCTTTGGGTTGAATTAGAGTGGAGACTACAAGCAGAATGGTCAAACTTTCCCATAGACACACTCCTAAACCTTGTCGACAGCCTTTCCAGAAGAGTTGAAGCTGTTATAGCTGCAAAGGGTGGGCCAACTCAATATTGAACCCTACGGACTAAGACTGGGATGTTATTAACCGCTTGCCGACCGCCTCCTGTACATATACATCAGTAGAATGGCACAGCTTGGCAAAGTAACGTACCTGCCGTGCGCGTGCGCCTGCTGCAAGCTCCGTGACCCTGCCCGCAGACTCGATGTTCGCTAGCACGGTCCCAAAAACGGTCCCAAAAATGTGTCAAAATTGTCCGATGTGTCTGCCATAATGTCACAGTCATGATAAAAATTGCTGATCGCCGCCATTACAAGTAAAAAAAAAAAATTATTAATAAAAATGCCATAAAACTATCCCCTATTTTGTAGACGCTATAATTTTTGCGTAAACCAATCAATAAACGCTCATTGCAATTTTTTTTATCAAAAATATGTCGAAGAATACGTATCAGCCTAAACTGAGAAAAAATAAATTAATATTTTTTTGGAGGATAGTTATTATAGCAAAAAGAAAAAAAATAATGTGTTTTTTTTCAAAATTGTCGCTATTTTTTTGTTTATAGCGCAAAAAAATAACGCAGAGGTCATCAAATACCACCAAAAGAAAGCTCTATTTGTGGGAAAAAAGGACATAAATTTTGTTTGGGAGTCACGCCACACGACTGCGCAATTGTCAGTTAAAGCGATGAAGTGCCCAATCGCAAAAAGTGCTCTGGTCTTTGGCCAGCCAAATGGTCCGGGGCTTAAGACCCCTTTCACACTGGGGCACTTTGCAGGCGCTGCAGCACTAAAAATAGCGCCTGCAAAGCGCCCTGAAACAGCCGCCCCTGTGCCCAAGGGCTTTAACACTGGAGCAGTGTGCTTGCGGGACGTTAAAAAAACTCCTGCAGGCAGCATCTTTGGAGCGGTGAAGGAGCGGTGTATACACCACTCCTTCACTGCTCCTGCCCATTGAAATCAATGGGGCAGTGCGGTTATACTGCTACAGTGGCGCTTTGCATGCAGTTTTAACCCTTTTTCAGCCACTAGCGGGGGTTAAAACCGCCCCGCTAGCGGCCGAATAGTGCCGATTTACCACCAGCACCGCCCCAGTGTGAAAGGGGCCTAAGTGGTTAAAGTTCATGTGTTTATAAAGGCAGGCATCCCAATACTTTTGACAATATAGTGTATATTACACTAGGTTGACTATTTGGGTTCATCTTGGCCACTAGGCAAAATTTTTTGGAGAACTATGTTAACATTCTTACGTTTATATTTATACATTAAGCCCTAGCTATCAATTGCATAAAAATAAAATCAAAGCTGAATTCCAGGAGGGCATACAAACACAATTTTAACACTTGTTATAAATATATAATCTTTATAGGCGTATATGAGTATAAGTGGACAGGGTAGGTCTTTCTCCCCTCTTATTATTGTACATACAAAGCTGGTAATATGGATGCTGAAAAAAAAGTATGACGCTTTTTAACCACTTCCACAAAATCATCATTTTGTTTTTAGAAAATTACTCAGAACCCACAAAAAATTATATATATTTTTTTAGCAAACACCCTAGGGAATAAAATGGTGGTCATTGCAACTTTTTATGTCACACGGTATTTGTGCAGTGATTTTTTTAACGCAAATTTCAATGCACACCGATTGCACAGTGCGCAGGTGCTTTATCAGGCAACAACGTCCTGGTCACACATGGTAATGAAATCTCCAGAGCTTTCCATCCGTTTTCGCTTTCTGTTTGTCTGTCAGCTTGTGCGGCGCAAATCGGGAATAGATCTTCCGCTTATCCAAATCTTCGTGGACGACGGTGCGCACCGTGTCCTTGCTAATGCCCAATTCTTCCGCCATCCATCGTAGAGTCAGTTGCCAATCTCGAGCCAGCATTTGTTTTACTCGCTCGATCATGTCTGGGGTTCTGCTTGTCGATGGCCGACCCAGACTTGGCTCATCCTCGTCATTTCCTTCCCGTTGCGAAAGCGTTTGAACCAGTCATAAACACATTTGCTGCTCAAGGCTTCTGTTCTGTACACTTGCACCAACATTCCATGTGTCTCCATTGCCACCTTTCCCCAATTTGTAGCAGAACTTGGTGTTAACTAGTTGCTTTATTGCAGTGACCCTACACAGTCATGTGTACTCCACCCTAGGTGACACTTGTGGACGTGTCTCTGGATAGCCATGTGCATGCGCCTAGCCCATGTTGCCATTGAGGTATCGGACCATTGACTGAACTTTCTAGGCACACCTCCTACAGGATTTATGTGGATGAATTAACTTAATTATGGCAATTAACACTTTTCTGTTTAGTATGACTTTAATTCCCTTTTACCATCATATTGTTTTATTACACAGTAGGGGGCTCTTCAGAACTCAAAATAAAAGTCATATGAGTAACTGGAAATATTTTTTATTACACAGAAAACATACTGTATCTAAACCTTATCTTCTCATACAGAAGTTCAGTTTTATTTAAGATAGTCAGCTTAGATCTCTCATCCCAATCACTTTGTTATTATCAGATATCATATCATAGCCAAGTTTAAGTTTTAGACCCAAAAAGAGTCATGATATACGGAGTGCATAAACATTACTGATCTGTGCTGGATCTAAAGACTCAGAAAACTTCTACCAGAAACAATCTGACTTAAGGTAAGGACAATAATATCATAAGAAGAATATAGAAGGAATTTAATTTGTTTTTTTTTAAATATTGTGGAAATCTTATAGCAATCCATTAGGAGGGTTACTGATACCTAGTAGTGATCAGTGAAGCATGACCAGTTGCACCAAAATGACTTTGGTGGGGTGGCAAAGTGCACTTGAAATTGCACTGAAAGAGCACTTGGACCGTCCTTCTCCAGCGGTGGTGGGGGTGGGGGGTGTGCACTGCATTAATGTCCGTCTCCCACCGAGGGGGGGGGGGGGGCGGCGGTATGTTATTGAGCAGGTTTTTTTTTTGGTGTTTACAAGTTAAAATAGTCTTTTTTTTGCTAGAAAATTACTTAGAACCCCCAAACATTATATATCTTTTTTAGTGTAGTGGTTGCAATACTTTCTGTCCCACTGTATTTACGCAATTTTTTGGGAAAAAATACACTTTTTTTAATACAAAAATAAGAAATCAGTAAAGTTAGCCCAATTTCTTTCTATATTGTGAAAGATAATGTTACGCTAATTGATAATTGATACCCAACCTGTCACGCTTCAAAATTTCGCCCACTCGTGGAATGGTGACAAGCTTTGACCCTAAAAATCTCCATAGGCGATGTTTAAAAATGTTTACAGGTCACCAGTTTTGAATTACAGAGGAGGTCTAGTGCTAGAATTATTGCTCTTGCTCTAACGATCTCGCCGAATAACTTACATGTGCGGTTTGAACACCATTTACATTTGCGAGCACGACTTACGCATGCGTTCAATTCTGCGCACGAGGACGGAGGGACGGGGCTCTTTACTTTTTTTTATTATTATTTGTTTAACTTTTATTTTTTTATTTTTACACTGTGCCTTTAAAAAAAAAAAATTGGATCACTTTTATTCCTATTACAATAAATGTAAACATCCCTTGTAATAGAACAAAAGCATGACAGGACTTCTTTAATATGAGATCTGGGGTCAAAAAGACCTCAAAACTTACATTTACACTTAAAAGCAATAAAAAAAAGTCTTTTTTTTTTCAATAAAAAAAAAAATGTCCCTTTCAAGGCTGCTGGGCTGAAAGTGACGTTTGACGTAGTTTCCATTAATCCAATGGCACAGGGTCGAGTTAGGGCCATCATTTCCTCACTTGACTTCCTGTCCATCGGGGGAAAGGATCGGATCTTCTCCGCCTCTTCCGACAGCTCCGGTAAGCGGCTGAAATAGGGGGCACCAGAATCCGCCACGGAGACCTCTTTTATGCTAAGGCAGACCCCCCGCCGTTGAAGAAAATACCAGGGTTATGGCAGATAGCTGCCATAACAACAATATTTAACGTCAAAGTAGCGACGTATATCCATGGTGGGTGGACCGGAAGTGGTTAATGCAAAAAACTTCAGTTGTTGTTTTCCCCCCTCCCAAATACTTGCCTGTGTCTTGTATTAATACAGCGCTCTGCCAATCTGCAGGCCTTCTCCCCCCCCCCCCACTCTAAGAAGCTTAGCTGAGAGCAGCGTAATGTCCATTTACACCCGCCGCTCCATAGAGGAGAATGGAGGGTTGGATCAGGTCCATCTCAAAAACTGACAGGCAGATACGACCAGTCCACATGTGTGAAAGTGGCCTAATGGTGGTAAAAGGTATAACAAACATAACAATAAATCAGAATTATTTTTACCACAAATTATTTCCCCCAGAGTCTTTTCAATCTGAAACCACTTAACTTCTGATTTTATGGCCAAATACATTTTCACCTGTTCAGGGAGAGGGAGCAAATCAACTCATAATGGTTAGAGTGTATTGAAGTAATTTACAAGCAGCAATCCCCCACCTATTATTATTATTATTATTATTATTTTCCAAAAAGGCAAAATAGCCACACTTTACCCCATTTGAATTTCCACATACATCTTCCAAGCTTTTGTAATGGTAACGTTTTTAGTGGACTGGATTGGTCATACGCTGATGTAAGGAGAATGGGAGGTCCAATCAGGTCCACCTGAAAAACTGACAGGTGGAGCCGATCAGCCCGCTTGTGTGAAATGGGGCCTAAGGGTGGTAAAAGGTATAACAAACAGAACAATAAATCATAATTCTTTTACCACTAATTGAAGAGAGAAATTAAACCATTGGCTATCATCTCCCAATAAATGATTTCCCTCAGAGCCTTTTGAGTCTAAAATCAATTCTGATTTTATGGACAAATTAGTTTTCACCTGCTCAGGTGGATGGGGCAAATCACCTGATGATGGTTAGCGTGTACCTATTATTATTTTTACAGTAAGACAAAATAGCCATACTTTTACCCCATTTGTATTTCCACATACATCTTCCAAGCTCTGTTTTGTAATGGTCACGTGACCACACCAGCTCCAGAGTAAATGTGCTGGAAGGGCCAGGGGGTGTGGTCCCATCTGCGACATTGGGCCAGTGATTGTGATGTGTGAGTCTATGTATGTGACTGCCATCTGCTCATACTGTACTTCTGGTGGTTTCACAGTTTAAAGGGATCATTCACAGGAAAGAGCAGGAAGAAGGACAAGGGACAGTAGAAGTGTAGGGCCACCATAAACATCAGATTAGGGCAGCACATTGTCTTAGTGCTTAGTGGTTTGACACTTTTGCCTTACAGCACTCCTGAAGGAACCAAGAGTGCCCTTGGTTTGAATCCTGACCAGGACACTATTGGCATGGATTTTGCATGTTCTCCTTGTGCTTGTATAGGTTTCCTCCTACATTCCACAGACACACTGGTAGGTCAATTGTTTAAAATGAGTGTGCCCAAGATGGCTGCTTCACCACCTCATGGCTATTAATCTCCGAAATAAAACCACTATGGAAATACAAATTCACAAAGTAACTGAATTTAGTATTTGCTAAGGCTTTCATACATTAGCCTTCAGTTGTGTTTTTTTCTATAAGAATATATATATGCAGCTGTAGACCTAGAGCATCCTGCATCTGCCAAACAATGTTAATTTACAGGTCATAATCTGTCTACAGACCAATGCGGATACAAGAAAAAATATTTTGCAATGAAAACTTTAAGCAGTCCAAGAGGATTGTTGTTCCTCCATACAATTTAATTGCAACAGGTAACTTCACATAAAACTGTTAAATACTTACTAGGTATCAGTTACTTGTATATGGAATACTATAGAATAAATTTCCCTTTGCTTAACAGTTTTCTCCTAAAATATTTTTATAAGCAATATATGATACGTTATGCATTATTTAATGAAGTTATTTTCTTTATCTGAAGTTAGGTTGTTCCTCTTATTATACTCTATCCAAGGAAATAACATTTTTTTTTTTTTACAATCAATACACTTTATTCAGGTTCATATAGTACTCAAGCACATTTAATTTTAATAGAAAAAGCTGATTAATTTTCAAATGTTAGCATCTCATCCCTCAATATGTGTTGAAACAATTCTTTCACATTTGGCTTATTGCATGATCAGGTAAAAATCTGTGTCTATTTGGATTTGGATCTGTCAGGTTGGTGTCCTCGATAAAAGTTCTCTCAAAAGCAGATTTAACGGCACTCCATAATTTTTGCTTGAAGTTTTGCCCAATAAAGACGTAGAGAAGAGGATTAACACAGCTGTTTGAATAAGCCAACAAAGATGATACATGTCTGCCTATAGCAATTACAAGCCAGATATTATAATGCCATGTGTAGCTTCCGTATGAAGACATGATGAAAAATGTATAGTATGGAAACCAGCAAATAAAGAAGGAAATGATGACAGCGGCAATAACTTTGAAAGGTTTGGTAGAATTTGCTCTGCGGTTTCTTCGAATGCGCAGAAAGATGACAGTGTAACTGAAGATAATGATGGTAAAAGGAATAACAAACAGAACAATAAATCTTATTATAATTTGTACATTGTGTATTAACCAATCTTCCAAACAAACCACAAATTTATCATTTGCATCATATATGTGTGTGTTTGTAAAGTAAGATACATTGAGTAGAAAAGATACAATCCAAAGTGCAAGAACGACTTTCACAGCCAGTCTCACGGTGCGATGGTTCCGACACCAAAAAGGGAAGACTACCGAGATGCAGCGATCAATGCTGATGATGGTGAGTTGTAGGACACTGGCAGACAGATTCAGATATAATGAAAAACGGCTAAGCTTGCACATGAAGCTTCCAAATGGCCAGTGAAAGTCAAGTGCAATGTATGTGACTGTTAAGGGTAGGAAAAGGCAGAAGGTAAAATCAGCAAAAGCTAAACTTAAGAACCAAACAGAGTTGACCGTCTTCTTCATCCTGAAGGCAACAAACCAGATCACCAGACCATTTCCAGTTATTCCCAACAAAAATATCCCAGATAAAACCACCATGTATGAAACCTCAAGTATTTTAAACACTGTCATATCGAAGCCTCCATTTGTGTAAGTTTCCTCAGTGGTGCTGGTCTCCATACTTC
This sequence comes from Lithobates sylvaticus, assembly GCA_028564925.1. NCBI lineage: Eukaryota > Metazoa > Chordata > Amphibia > Anura > Ranidae > Lithobates > Lithobates sylvaticus. Next base: position 27,417,872 of record CM053035.1, on the reverse strand, counting down.
CAGACATGTCAGGGCTCAGATATCAAGTTTTGATGCTCTGCAAAATCAAAACATGTTAATGTGATTTAAGCAATATGTAAGAAAGGTACACCGTGACCTCTGAAGAAACATCCTGACCAAGCAAACTGGGAGGCAAACTTACTTTTATAAAAAAAAAACGTTGAACAATTTTAATTTTTTTACTACAGAACTAAAAAGGCTTGATGATAGACGATAATTACCAAAAAGCTGCGCTATAGAGAATTATAAACCATAAGTGAATGCTTTAAATAAACTTACGTGACTGTGAAATCAAAATAAATGTGAATTGCACATACATAAATTATACACCATACATAAAAATATAGTGCCAAAAATAACCTATAAAACACAAAAAACTAAACATAAGTGATTGAAAAGTCCTTGTAGGATTACTAAATAAAATTCCAAATCGAGGGAAAATTATCGATGTGTAATAGTAAGTGTCCAGAGTGAAGAAGACATATGGCAATGTGATATCCAAAACTCATGCAATGACAAATCCACCACCGAATGTGATCCACCACCGCTCTACAATTAGGCTTACCAGAGGCAAGCTTAAACCAAGCCTGTAAGAAGATGGTACCGAGATGTACCGTAGACCATGGGACCTCAACGCTGGATCAGAATCTCCCCAGATATGGATGGCCACAAGGTGCAAATAAGAACGCTGATTCCTCTAGGAACTGATCAAATTATGGGACTCCTTCCAGGTCTAGATCTGTAGACATGACTTCTTTTGTCTGAGATGCACAGCCAGCTTCTGCAAAACTTTCTCCCTCAGCCGCAGCACACCGCATGAGATCGTGCTCAGGGTACCCTGAGCACGATCCCATGCGGTGTGCTGCTGCTGAGGGTACCCTGAGCACGATTTTTTTTTTATTTAGTTATCCTACAAGGACTTTTCAATCACTTATGTTTAGTTTTTTGTGTTTTATAGGTTATTTTTGGCACTATATTTTTATGTATGGTGTATAATTTATGTATGTGCAATTCACAGTTATTTTGATTTCACAGTCACGTAAGTTTATTTAAAGCATTCACTTATGGTTTATAATTCTCTATAGCGCGGCTTTTTGTTAATTATTGCTTTGGTAGTGTGTATATCTCACATTTTTTAGCTGCAGCTTTTTTGCAAAAGGAAAAGAAAATTTTTTTTGTTTTTATTCATTATATTAATTAGGGTTTAGCGCGGTGTTAGCTTCACTATTTCCATTGATGATAGACGAAAAAGGAATCACAGCACAAAATCAACAAAATAATAAAGGAGTAGTTAAAGAGGGAGTCCACCCAAAAAAACATTATTAAAAGCCAGCAACTACAAATATTACAGCTGCTGACTTTTAATAAATGGACACTTACCTTTCCTGGAGTCCAGCGATGTCGGCAGCCGAGGCCGATCAATCGCTCGGCTCTCGGCTGCTGCCACCGCCATTCTCGGTGAGGGAATCAGGAAGTGAAGAGTTGTGGGTTCGCTTCCCGGTTCCCTACTGCGCCTGCGTGAGTCGTGCAGCGCAATGAGAATGCTCCGCGCTGTCTCTGGGACTAGTGTGTGTCCCAGCAGACAATGCGGCGGGACAGGAAGAGGCATAGACTCCCGTGGTCTTAGACAGGTATCTCCACCCCCTCCCCCCTAAAAGGTGCCAAATGTGACACCGGAGGGGGGAGGTTTCCGAAAAGCGGAGGTTCAATTTTTGTGTGAACCTCCATTTTAAGTCTTTATTGATTTCCTTATCAAGGAAAATTCAAAAGCTAAATAATCCCACCATAATTCCTAAATACATTCTAAAATCCCCAATACAAAAATGCCAACAACTTAATTCCTAAAAAATACATTATGCCCAACATAAAAACAATATCACTGTTGTTAAGTCAAATAAGTTTATAAAGACACATAATAAGCAAATAGTAGGCAATGGTAATGAATTATGGCAAGTGATTGCATACTGTACCTGATCCATTAACAGCTTCACATATACGGTAATAAAAAATTAATTTTCATAATGTATACAACTGTTATATAAAGTATTTATTTTCTGTACATATTAAACTCTTAAATACGTAGATACATACACCATCGGATAGTCGTAATGCTCATCTCATTATTGTAAACTGCCCAGTTTAAATTACGAACCAATGGGAGAATAGACATCAAATTTTTAATAAAGTCACAGCATAAACAATTTTAAGTGTGTAGAACTCAACCTCATAATTATTCAAAATAAATTGTATATCATTCTAAGCCATCCAATGCACTACAATATAAAGAGTATGGAAGGTGTTTGTCTCTATAGAAATTTTTCTACAGCTGTAGACCTGTAGTAACATATTGCTGCATTAAAATGCTATTATAGATGGCACACAGAATCCCACAGAAACAGAAACTTTAAATATATATTTTCCAATGGATGTATTAAAAAGTCCAAGACACTTGCCACCCCACCACAGCAAAGTAATTTTGGTAAGTCATGCTTCGCTGGTCACTACATACCAGATATCAGTTACCAACCTAATGTAATGCTATAGAAAACATTCCCTTTGCGCAACAGATTTCCACAATATTTTTTGTCAAAAATCATTATGAACCCTTCTGTATTCTTCCTATCGTATTATTGTGCTTACCCGAAGAGTGTTTCTGGTAGAAGTTTTCTGTGTGTTTAGCTCCCGCACAGCTCAGAAATGTGTATGCACTCCGTATGTTATTACTCTTTTTGGGTCTAAGACTTGGCTCTGGCATTATCTAACAATAACAAAAGTGTTTGGAAAAAGAGATCTAATCTGAGCATCTGAAAGAAAACCGAACTTATGTATGATAAGGTTTAGATATAAAAAAATAATATTTCCTATTTCTCATATGACTTTATTTTCCGTGTTATAGAGCCCCATACTGTGTAAAGAAACAATATGCTGGGAAAAGGGCATTGAGGGAAGCTTAGCATTGTTTATCACCCCAAACATGGATTATATTCTGCTCACACATATTAGGTTAGCTTTGTCTCACCAATGTACTAGAGCAGGGTTTCTCAACCATGGTTCCGTGGAACCCTTGGGTTCCTCTAGAGGTTGCTAGGGGTTCCCTGAGCAATGGTTAATTTCTGTCTCTCAGGTAAGTTCTCAAGGACACATTGATCTTTTTAGTTATCTGTAAGGGGGTAATTCTTCCCAATAACCACAAGTGTAAGATGCATTTTTATCATTGACCATCACACTAATGTATGATGAGTTGTAGATTTTTCATTTTTAGCAGGGGTTCCCCAAGACTAGAGAATTATTTCCAGGGTTCCTCTGAAAAGTCCTCTGATCCTCTGAAATGGTTGAGAAAGGCTGTACTAGAGGGTGGTTTCCAATCCTTAGTGGGGCTGGGCCATTATTTTGGCGCTCGACTCCCTCCCCCCTACATGGAAGAAAGGGAGAGACCCCTGGAAGTCGCACATTGATGGTGTCCTACAGAGATGAATGGAGTGGCAACCTCAGCTTGGACTTTGACCAGGTGTGGCCCAGTCGGAGTCCAGGCCGAGGTTGCCACTCCATTCATCTCTGTAGGACACCATAGATGTGCGACTTCCAGGGGTTTCTCCTCTTTTTTCTTGAACTTTCGCAGGAGCCAGTACAGGCTCCATCCCCTTTCAGCACTCTAGCAACAGCTGCGGATGCACTACTTACATACCCCCTCCTTAATGAGCATGAGCGGCACACATATCTTTTACAGATCGCTCCCCCCTACATGATGGCGATGAGCGCACTCCTGAAACTTTGCGTCACTTACTACTGAAACCCTACCGAACCCCTGAACCCATGTCCCTTTAAGCCACAGCCAGTATTCAAAGCAATGAAAATCACACCTAACCACTTTTTCTCAGCTGCGGGGGCCCGACTTATGATGCTGCACACAGGCCCCCTGCTTTCAGAAATGCCCCTGACCTGAGCTTGTCCTTGGGCATCCATTCCAGATGCTTGTATGTGACATTGCATACATCACATACATCCCATACATCAGACACATCACATACATCACATACATCCCATACATCACATACATCCCATACATCACATACATCACATACAAACATGTGGGCTGGATGCAAGAGTTGGATCAGCAGGATGAGGGTGCCAGGACAGGCAGATTTGTCTCATCTCTGCTTCCTTTCACCAGTCTTCATATCACGCATATCATAGATGAGAAGAGGGTTCGGAGGTGGAACAGAAGAGCAGGAGGGTACAGCGGTGGGGCAGATGTGCAGGGAGGTACAGTGGGGGAAGAGATAAGAAGGGGGTTCAGCAGTGGGACAGAAAAGTAGGGGGGTAGAGGGATGGGCCAGATGAGCAGGGGGGTAGAGCAGTGGGGCAGATGTGAAATGAGGGGTATTGGTGGGACAGGTGAGCTGGGCTTACAGTGGTGGGGCAGGAGAGCAGGGGGTATAGAGATGAGAGAGATGTGCAGGAGCAACATTGGTGGGGCAGATGAGAAATCAAGTTACAGTGGTGCTGCAGATGAGCAGATGGGTTCAGTGTCAGGACAGATGAGAAAGTGATTCAGTAGTGAGACAGAAAAGCATGGGGATACAGTGGTGGAGCAGATGTGCAGGGAGGTACAGTGGTGGACAGGGGAGAAAAGGGGTACATTTATGGGGCAAATGAGCAGGGGCTACAGTGGTGGGGCAGATGTGCAAGAGGTACAGTGGTGGGAGGGATGAGTAAGGGGTTCAGCGGTGGGACAGAAAAGCAGGGGGTTACAGTGGTGGGACAGATGAGCAGGGGGTTCAGGGTGGGCCAGATGAGAAGGGGGTTACAGTGGTGAGAAAGATGAGAATGGGGTTCAGTGTTGGGGCAGAGGAGAAAGCAGGTACTTTGGTGGGACAGATGAGCAGGGGTTACAGCGGTGGGGCAGAGGAGCAGGGGGTACAGAGGTGGGGCAGATGTGCAGAGGGGTGCAGAGGAGAAAGGAGGTACATTGGTGGAACACATGAGCAGGGGGTTAGAGTGGTGGGGCAGAAGCGCAGGGGGAACAGAGGTGGGACAGAAGTGCAGAAGGTACAGTGGTGGGGTAGATGAGAAAGGGGGTTACAGTGGTGGGGCAGATGAGCAGATAAGTTCAGTGTTAGAACAGATGAGAAGATGGTTCAGTGGTGGAGCAGATGTGCATGGAGGTACAGTGGTGGGGCAGATAAGAAAGGGGGAACATTGGTGGGGCAGATGAGCAGGGGGTTACAGTGGTGGGACAGAAGAGCAGGGTGGTACAGTGGTGGGACAGATGAGCAGGGGGGTACAGTGGTGGGACAGATGTGCAGGGTAGTGCAGTGGTGGGGCAGATGTGCAGGGGGGTATATTGGTGGGGCAGATGAGAAAGGGGGGGTACATTGGTGGGGCAGATGAGCAGGGTGGTACAGTGGTGGGGCAGATGAGCAGGGGCTACAGTGGTGGGGCAGATGTGCAGTGTAGTACAGTGGTGGGGCAGATGTGCAGGGGGTTACAGTGGTGAAACAGATTTGCAGGGGGGACAGTGATCTGAGGTGGGAATGTGCATGACTTGGGGCTGATCTGAGGCATGAGAGTGCAGGATGTTAATTTCTTACTACTAAAGTAGTTTACAGCATTTAGTTTATAAAAAAACTTTTCGTGATTGAGAGTGTGAAGTTGACATTATTTTTGTTATAAAATTTCTTTGAAATTTTTTTTTGGCACACTGTGCTCAAAAGCTTGCCTACCCCTGGTATAGATGCAGGGCCGGATTAACATAGAGGCTATTGGAGCTGCAGCTCCAGGCCCCTTACCTTAATGCCTCCATGGTAAATTGTTAAAATCAGAAATGGCTGCACCTTACATGGACTCCTAGTAAAGTTTATTGGAATATGAAAATATCCAAAATTACACCAGAGGACACCCTCAAGTTAGACGCGTTTCACACAACAGAAATGTGCTTAATCATTACTGATGATTAGGCACATTTCTGTTTTGTGAAACGCGTCTACCTTGACCACTGCTGGTGTTCTCTGGTGTCGCTTTGGATATTTTCATATTCCAATAAACTTTACTTGGAGCCCACGTGAGGTGCAGCCATTTCTTATTTAGACCTTTGTAATGATGTGATAATAATCAAATTAGCTAACACTGCTTGCCAAATTATTATATTTGTAGCAATTGTCCATTAAAACCCTTAAACTGGGTTTGTATACCTTGTAGAAGTTCAACATTGATTTTTTTTTTGCACTTGTTAGTTAGGACTTGGTGCATAGAAATTAACAAAAATCTTTTCCATGTGGCTAAGATGAGCTCAAATAGTCACCATAATGTATATTTAATAGAAATGGGGGGTATGTGGCGCTAACCCCTAAATAAATAATCTCTAAGATCTCCTATGGATCGATAATTTTCCAGGTGATGGGAAACCTTATGGTAGTGTAGTGTCAGATTTACATAAAAAATGCAAACAGCATATGTACATAAATACAATATAAAAAAATCACAATACAATAATAAATGAAATAGTGAATAAGTGCAATAATGTGACCAATAAAAATGACCAATAAAAACGTGATATGATAAAAAGATGATAAAGAAGTATTCCAATAAAATTCCGAGAGATAAAATGTGAAATCTAAAATCAATGAGAAGGAAATGCCCTCTGTGGACCAATATCAGAGACAACTAAAGTGCACAGTGCAACGTGCAGAAACGTGAAATACAGACCAAACTGAGGTCTGTGAGTGCAAAGAAAATGTAATAAAGAAATAAAGTGCATCAAAATTCCAGTAATGCAGCAAAGTGGCTATGATGAGCTAAATCACTGAAGAGAAATAGGTAAAACTAATCCACACAGGGATGAAGACCAAACTGAGGTCTGAAAGTGCACAGAAAAAAAATATATGACAGTGCATCAAACTCCAAGAATGCAGAAAATGACTAGCATACAATAAAGAGAAATGGGTGTAAAATTCCAAAAAAGAATAAATGGAAATAAAAAAGTTTAAAAATAAATAAATAAAAGGAATAAATATCGTGGTGCACTACAAGTCCCAGCTTGCAATAAGTATTGCACAAAAAGCAACGAAGGGGCAAAGAGTACCCACACAGTAACGTATTAGTAATTTGGCTTTTTGGTGAGTGCAAAGAAGAAAGTTCCAGATAATTGAAACAATGCGAAGTTCAGTGTAATCTTCGTGCAGATGAACCAATCGTGCTCCGTGGTGATTTTCAGGGGTGCACCCTACTGTTTCCCCCAGCCTCTCACCTTTAATAATGGCCCCAATAGACCAATTTTGAAACGTGACATGTGGGGTATTAATATCCTCAGCATAACATTATCTTTCACAATATATAAAAAATTGGGCTAACTTTACTGTTGTCTAATTTTTTAGTGTATTTTATTCAAAAACATTGCACATGTAAGATTGCTGCCAAATTACGGTGTGACATAAGTATTGCAACGACCGCCATTTTAATCTCTAGGGTGTCTGAAAAAAATAGTCTTGGTCCTTAAGTGGTTAAGCTTTCACAAAAAAAAATCTTGAAACTGATCAGTTTCCATGCAGAACTGCACCAGATTTTGCACTCTCCAGTGTTAGGAAATCAACCCCTTTATGTCAAATGAAAAAGGAAGCACAGCACAAATTCAACAGAATAATACTGGCATATATACAGTATATCTTTATTGATTTATTATCAATGAGAAACGTAACCCCTAGGTGCAATATATGCGGCCTCTCGGTGGGAGGGCCTTGGCGCCAAGATTCTGCATATTTGCTTTCATTAGTTCAAATACAGCTGTGCAGAGAGTAGGAGTGAGCACGATGTTCGAGTCGAACGTAAGTACGACTCGAACATCAAGTGTTTGCCTGTTCGTCGAATAGTGAACAAGTTCGAGTGTTCGTGGCAAATTCGAAAGCAGCGGAATACCCTTTAAAAGTCAACCTGGGCAAGGGTTGTGGGGATGACAACATCAACATGGGGACAAGGTGCTTTGAGGGGGCCACTACCCCAATGCACCCTCCCCATGTTGAGGGCAGTTCAGGAGGGGGTAGGCATTCTCTCATCCCCCTTCTTTTCCTGTGGCCTGCCAGGTTGCATGCTCGGATAAGGGTCTGATATGAATCTTTGGGGGGACCCCCACGCTATTTTCTTTTTAAATTTTGGCGTGGGGTTTCCCTTAATATCCATACCAGACCTGAAGGGCCTGGTATGGAATTTGGGGGGACCCCCATGCAATTTATTTTGTATTTTTGTTCAGGGTTCCCCTGTGGGGGAATCTCATGCTGTTTTTTTTCAATAACTTTTATGTGTATTGCCGGGACCGACAATTCATTATAGCCGCGAGTACTTTTAAATGACTTTTTTTCCTTTAGTAATTTTGCTCTCGGACTCTTCTAAACATGGGAAACATGCGCCACTTTACAGGCATACTATAGACACCCCCCGGGTACGAAATTTAAAGGAATATTTCACTTTTATTGTTTCACTTTAAGCATTATTAAAATCACAGCTCCCGAAAAAAATGCAGTTTTTAAAACTTATTTTTTGCATTGATACATGTCCCCTGGGGCAGGACCCAGGTCCCCGAACACTTTTTATGACAATAACTTGCATATAAGCCTTTAAAAGTAGCACTTTTGATTTTTCACGTTCGTGTCCCATAGACTTTAACGGTGTTCGAACAAATTATTTGCCTGTTCGCATGTTCTGCTGCGAAATTAACTGAGAGGTGTTCGGCTCATCCCTAGCAGAGAGCACGCGCCCTACATGGCTCCCAACACAGTAACTTGGGGCTAACGGAAAGCTCCAGATCGCTGCTTGCTGTCAGGATCTTTCTGATCATGTGACCACTGTGACAGTCAACCACGGTGGTCACATGATCATAAAACCCTGCCCCATCCTAAACCATTTAAAGGGTCAGGAGGCGTTGACTTGAAGAAGTTAAAGCTAAATAATCTCAACATAACACCATAAAAAGCCCCAACAACTAAATAATAGAAAATACATTATTCCCAAAATAAAAATGTATCAATGTCAACTAAGTTTGCAAAAACATACAGTAAAAGGTAAATAAAAGGCAATGGTAATGAATTATGGAAAGTGATTGCATACTGTAGCTGATCCTGTAACAGCTCCACATATACTGTAATAAGAATAAATGTTCATGATATATACCAGGCCTCAAAATTTCAGGTCCTGAGCTACTAGCCAGGCCTTAAGAGTTACTCGCCACCTGTTGCCCCACCCAAACCCTACCCTGCCCTGCCCCTAAACACGCCCTTGTATATGATCTAATGAAATAACACATGCTCAACACCTCCTACGCCTCCCACAGTACACCTCTACCTCCAACGCCTCCCGCAGTACACCTCTACCTCCAACGCCTCCCGCAGTACACCTCTACCTCCAACGCCTCCCGCAGTACACCCCTACCTCCAACGTCTCCCGCAGTACACCCCTACCTCCATCACAGTACACCTCTACCTCCAACGCCTCCCGCAGTACACCTCTACCTCCAACGCCTCCCGCAGTACACCTCTACCTCCAACGCCTCCCGCAGTACACCTCTACCTCCAACGCCTCCCGCAGTACACCTCTACCTCCATCACAGTACACCTCTACCTTCAACGCCTCCTCCAATGCCTCCCCTCTCCATCACACCTATGTCTCCAATCCCTTCTACCCTAGCACACCTCTATACCTACGATCTCTCTTCTTAGTATGTCTCTGCCTCCAATGCCCCCCCAGCAAACTCCCCATTCTATCATACCTATGACTCCGAATCCTGCCCTCCCCCATTCCATCATACATATGTACTTCAAATTCCCACCCCCCCTCCCATTCTATCATACCTATGACTCCAATTCAGCCCCCCCCCCCTCCCCCCCATTCTATCATACCTATGACTCCAATTCAGCCCCCCCTCCCCCATTCTATCATACCTATGACTCCAATTCAGCCCCCCCTCCCCCCATCCTATCATACCTATGACTCCAATTCCCGCCTCCCCCCATTCTATCATATTGTATGACAGGTTGGGGGGAGGGGGGCAGAATTGGAGGCATAGGTATGATAGAATGGGGGGAGGGGGGGCAGAATTGGAGGCATAGGTATGATAGAATGGGGGGAGGGGGCAGAATTGGAGGCATAGGTATGATAGAATGGGGGGGGGGGGGGGGCAGAATTGTAGGCATAGGTATGATAGAATGGGGGGAGGGGGGGCAGAATTGTAGGCATAGGTATGATAGAATGGGGGGAGGGGGGCAGAATTGTAGGCATAGGTATGATAGAATGGGGGGAGGGGGGGCAGAATTGGAGGCATAGGTATGATAAAAAGGGGGAGGGGGGCAGAATTGGAGGCAGAGGTATGATAGAACGGGGGAGGGGGGCAGAATTGGAGGCATAGGTATGATAGAACGGGGGAGGGGGGCAGAATTGGAGGCATAGGTATAATGGATTGGGGGGAGGGGATGATTCAGACCTATGCCTCCAGTTAACCCCCCCCCCCCCAATCCAGCATTCACAGTGTCACATTTTTAACATACCAGGCATTGTCCAGCAGCCGGGGGTCAGGCATCAGTGCATTCCTCGGATGTTTGGGAGGTGGAGAGGGGCGGTCCTCAGCGGCGCCAGAATGATGAATTTATTTTCAAAAGCCTGTGCGGGACAGACATGTGGAGAGGGGTGGCGCGATGTGTGGACGTTGGAGAGGGGCGGCGCTAGCTGGCACACTTCTTTGCAAAGCTCTGCTTTGCTGCTAGCCAGGACAGAGATGTGTGTGGAGGGGCGGTAATGTGTGGACGGTGGGGAGGGGCGGAGCTGGCTCCTGCAATAGCCTGTGCAGTGGGGATGTATCGGGGGTGGAGAGGGGCGGCGCTGCCTGGTACAATTTGTATTTGCAAAGCTCGCGCTGCGAGCCTGTGCGGGGCAAAGATGCAGGCAGCTGCATAGTTAACTGACAGCGGCGGCACAGCCCTACTCGCACTGCTGATAATTTAACTCGCCAAATGCGAGCAGGCGAGTACAATTTTTGAGCCCTGATATATACTGCTCTTATATAAAACATTTACTTTTCATACATATTTAACTCTTAATCAAGTAGATAGATACACCTTCTGATAGTCATAATGCCCATCTCATTGAAAACTGCACAGTTTAATTATGAACCAATGGGAGAATAGATATACGATTGTTAATAAAGATACCAAATTTAGTGTAGAACTCAATGGGGTTTATTTACGAAAGGCAACTCCACTTTGCACTACAAGTGCAAACTACAAGTGCAAAGTGCACTTGAAATTGCACTGAAAGTGCACTTGGAAGTGCAGTCGCTGTAAATCTGAGGGGTAGATCTGAAATGAGGGGAAGCTCTGCTGATTTTGTTATCTAATCATTTGCAAGCTAAAATGCTGTTTTTTTTTTCCTTGCATGTCCCCCTCGGATCTGCGGCGACTGCACTTCCAAGTGCTCTTTCAGTGCAATTTCAAGTGCACTTTGCCACCCCACCAAAGTCATTTTGGTGCAACTGGTCATGCTTCACTGATCACTACTAGGTATCAGTAACCCTCCTAATGGATTGCTATAAGATTTCCACAATATTTAAAAAAAAACAAATTAAATTAAAACTTAAACTTGGCTATGATATGATATCTGATAATAACAAAGTGATTGGGATTAAGGATGAGCCGAACACCCCCGGGTTCGGTTCGAACCAGAACCTTCGAACGGACCGAAAGTTCGCGCGAATTTTCGAACCCTATACGTTATAATGGACGCGAACGTTCGAAATCAAAAGTGCTAATTACAACGGCCAATATGCATGTTAATGTCATAAAACAGGTTTGGGGACCCGGGTCCTGCCCCAGGGGACATATATCAATGCAAAAAGAACTTTTAAAAACTAACGTTTTTTCGGGAGCAGTCATTTTAATGATGCATAAAGTGAAAAAAAAAAAAAATGAAATTTTCCTTTAAATATGGTACCTGGGGGGGTCTAAAGTATGCCTGTGAAGTGGCATGTGTTTCCCGTGTTTAGAACTGTCCTTGCACAAAATGACATTTGTAAAGGAAAAAAAGAAGCCATTTAAAACCACTTGCGGCTTTAGGTTTGATCTTAAGTAGAATCTGAACAGGTACATTATGAAGTGTAGCTCCATCCCAAAAAAATCTATTTTTAAGCTTTTTGGAGAACATAGGGAGGGGTTATCACCCCTGTAACATTTGCTGTCTTTGCACATCTGTTCAGAACATGTCACCTCACTTTCCGTCCCAATGACAAATGTTTTTGGAAAAGTGGGGTTTTAATTGAAACAAGGATTGGTGATAAAGTATCAGTAGAGAGGAGATACCTTTTTCCCAAATTAAATCTAACAGGATAGAATTTCCCTTCCTAGGGGTAGATTTTTCCTCTCACTTCCTGTTTTCTCTTTCCATTTGCAAGTAGGAGTCGTTTGTAAGTTGGATGTTTGAAAGTAGGGGCCTGGCGTATATACTCTGCAGAAATTTGCCCTATTAGATGTTGGTGTAGCCACAAGACTGGTGGGCACAGGAATGGGCCCTGCTGTGAGTTAATAGATCAAGATTTGTAATTGCATGCACCTGTTGAACAGGGCAGAAAAATTGGGGGTGGTGGTGGTGGTGGTGGTGGACGGTTTTTGCCACAAGACTGTAAGCTCTCACAGTTACTCTTGGTGGCGCAGGAATGGGCCCTGCTGTGAGTTATTAGATCAAGATTTGTAATTGCAAGCACCTGATGAACAGGGCAGAAAAATTGGGCCTTTGGCGGTGGTGGTGGACGGTGTTGCCACAAGACTGTAGGCCCTCATAGTTACTCTTGGTGGGCGCAGGAATGGGCCCTGCTGTGAGTTATTAGATCAAGATTTGTAATTGCAAGCACCTGATGAACAGGGCAGAAAAATTGGGCCTTTGGCGGTGGTGGTGGACGGTGTTGCCACAAGACTGCAGGCCCTCATAGTTACTCTTGGTGGGCGCAGGAATGGGCCCTGCTGTGAACTATTAGATCAAGATTTGTAATTACCCGCCCCTGTTAAACAGGGGCTGAAAAATTGTGCCTTAGGCACTGGTGCTGGTGCCACAACACTGCAACCCCTCACAGAGACTGTACTTGGAGCACAGCAGTCACACGTGTTGCGAAGCATTTTTTTAAAAAAATTGTAAGTACACGCCCCTGTTAAACAGGGGCTGAAAAATTGTGCCTTAGGCACTGGTGCTGGTGCCACAACACTGCAACCCGGCCCTCACAGATACTGTACTTGGAGCACAGCAGTCACACGTGTTGCGAAGCATTTTTTTTTTAAAAAATTGTAAGTACACGCCCCTGTTAAACAGGGGCTGAAAAATTGTGCCTTAGGCACTGGTGCTGGTGCCACAACACTGCAACCCGGCCCTCACAGATACTGTACTTGGAGCACAGCAGTCACACGTGTTGCGAAGCATTTTTTTTAAAAAATTGTAAGTACACGCCCCTGTTAAACAGGGGCTGAAAATTGTGCCTTAGGCACTGGTGCTGGTGCCACAACACTGCAACCCGGCCCTCACAGATACTGTACTTGGAGCACAGCAGTCACACGTGTTGCGAAGCATTTTTTTTTTTTAAAAAATTGTAAGTACACCCCCCTGTTAAACAGGGGCTGAAAAATTGTGCCTTAGGCACTGGTGCTGGTGCCACAACACTGCAACACGGCCCTCACAGATACTGTACTTGGAGCACAGCAGTCACACGTGTTGCGAAGCATTTTTTTTTAAAAAATTGTAAGTACACGCCCCTGTTAAACAGGGGCTGAAAAATTGTGCCTTAGGCACTGGTGCTGGTGCCACAACACTGCAACACGGCCCTCACAGAGACTGTACTTGGAGCACAGCAGTCACACGTGTTGCGAAGCATTTTTTTTTTAAAAAATTGTAAGTACACGCCCCTGTTAAACAGGGGCTGAAAAATTGTGCCTTAGGCACTGGTGTGGTGGCATGGATCATTGAGGAGGAGGAAGAGGATAGTCAGTGAACATAAGAGGACAGTCACTCAGCATCAGCATAGGCAGTCTTGAAGGGATGTGACATTAAAAATTATTCGGTTATATCCGCCTCAGGTGCCTGGTAGCTGGTGGTGATCCAAGACTGATTCATTTTGATGAATGTCAGTCGATCAACCGAGGCGGTGGACAGGCGCACCCTATGATCAGTCACAAATCCTCCAGCAGCACTGAATGTGCGTTCGGAAAGAACGCTGGAGGCAGGACAGGCCAGTAGCTCAATTGCATACTGTGCAAGCTCTGGCCAGTGATCCATCCTCAGGACCCAGTAAGCCAGAGGATTTTCGGTGGGAAAGGTGTCCAAGTCTGACCTTGCCCCAAGGTATTCCTGCACCATGTATATCAGACGCTGGCGATGGTTGCTGGAACCGATCATACCTTGGGGCTGCGGACTAAAAAATTGTCTGAACGCATCGGTCAGACGTCCACCTTCCCCACCGCTCCTTCTGCCACTGACCGAAGCCTCAGCAACTCGTCGCCCAGGACCAGGAGTTTGTAGCCTCCCAGTTTCTGGGAACGCGTTGCACAGACCTTTCTGCAAGGCCTCCCTGAGATGTCTCATCCTCTGCTCCCTCTGCGACGGCAAGATAAGGTCCGCAACCTTACCCTTGTACCGCGGATCAAGGAGAGTGGCCAGCCAGTAATGGTCCCTCTCCTTGATCCGAAGAACACGAGGATCCTTCCGCAGGCTTTGCAGGATCAGGGAGGCCATGCAGCGTAGGTTAGCTGAGGCATTCGGTCCGGAGTCTTCTGGGTCACTGAGGATGACATGATCGCCAGCCACCTCCTCCCAGCCACGTACAAGTCCACTGGTTTGTTGGGACTGTACATCATCCCTAAAAAGACTGCTGCTGCTGATGCTGAGTGCCAGGCTCCACCTCCATGCTCACACAATCCTCCTCCTCCTCCTCCTCCTCCTCCTCCTCATCCTCTTCCTGTGTGATGGGTGGACAGAAGGAACACTGTCCGGATAAAGGGGGCCTTGAGAGGCAAGGAAGTCCTCCTCTTCCTGCCTCTGTTCTGCCTCAAGTGCCCTGTCCATTATCCCACGCAGCGTATGCTCCAACAGGTGGACAAGAGGGACAGTGTCACTGATGCATGCACTGTCACTGCTCACCATCCTCGTGGCCTCCTCAAATGGTGAGAGGACAGTGCATGCATCCCTGATCATGCTCCACTGACGTGGGGAAAAAAAACCAAGCTCCCCTGACCCTGTCCTGGTGCCGTAGTCGCAAAGGTACTCATTGATGGCCCTCTGCTGCGTGTGCAGTCGCTGCAGCATGGCCAACGTTGAGTTCCACCTGGTGGGCATGTCACATATTAGGCGGTTCTTGGGCAGGTTCAGCTCCTTTTGCAGCTCAGTCAGCCGAGCACTGGCATTATAAGATCGGCGGAAATGCACACAGACTTTCCTGGCCTGCCTCAGGACATCCTGTAAGCCTGGGAACCTGCCCAAGAACCGCTGCACCACCAGGTTGAGGACGTGAGCCATGCAGGGCACATGGGTGAGCTGCCCCTGTCGCAGGGCGGAGAGGAGGTTGGTGCCATTGTCAGAAACGACCATTCCTGGCTTAAGCTGACGTGGCGTCAACCACCTCTCGGCCTGCCCCTGCAGAGCTGCCAGAACCTCTGGCCCAGTGTGGCTCCTGTCCCCCAAACACACCAGCGCAAGCACGGCATGGCATCTTTTTGCCTGCGTACTTGCGTAGCCCCTTGTACGCCTACGGAGCACCGCTGGTTCCAAGGACAGAGCACTGGAGGAAGAAGAAGAGGAGGGGGTGGAGGAGAGAGGTGTGTCACAACCAGTAGCAGTAGCGTTTTGGAGGCGTGGTGGCGGAACAACCTCCAACACTACTGCACCTTGTCCTGCATCCCTCCCAGCTGCCAATAGAGTGACCCAATGGGCCGTGAAAGAAAGGTACCGTCCCTGTCCATGCCTGCTGGACCATGAGTCAGCGGTAATATGCACCTTACCGCTGACCGCCCTGTCCAGCGAGGCATGGACATTGCCCTCCACATGCCGGTAGAGAGACGGAATCGCCTTCCGCGAGAAAAAGTGGCGTTTGGGAACCTGCCACTGAGGAACCGCACATTGAACAAACTCACGGAAGGGGGCCGAGTCTACCAACTGAAAAGGCAGCAGTTGAAGTGCTAGCAATTTAGCAAGGCTAGCATTCAACCGCTGGGCATGTGGATGGCTGGGAGTGTACTTCTTTCTACGGTCCAGCAGCTGGGGCAGGGAAATTTGCCTGCTGCAATCGGACGTCGGTGTACTGCAAGTACT
The DNA here is from genome assembly GCA_028564925.1 of Lithobates sylvaticus. NCBI lineage: Eukaryota > Metazoa > Chordata > Amphibia > Anura > Ranidae > Lithobates > Lithobates sylvaticus. The sequence goes on along the minus strand of CM053035.1, from coordinate 27,401,555 downwards.
TGGTTGTGACACACCGAATTCTACACCTTCAGTCCTCTCAGAGCAGCTTTCAGAGAGGACTGAAGGTGTAGTGGGGATGGAGATCCCAGCTGAGGAGGAGCAAGGAGAGGTCCGCTTAGTTCTTTGGTGGGGGTCTTTTATGTGTGCCTGCCAACGAGCTGCATGGCAGGTCGCCATATGTCTGGTCATGCTTGTCGTGCCCAAGCGGCTGATGTTTTGGCCACGCGAGATACGCTTGAGACAAATATTGCAAATAGCAGTGGTGCGATCTGCTGCACTCGTCTCAAAAAAGGCCCACACCAAAGAACTTTTCTGATAACGTGCAGAGGCAGCGCCCTGCACAGGCGGAGCTCTGCGGTGTTGTACAGTTGCTGTGCTGGCCTCTACCTGGCCTCCAGGGGGCATCCTGCCTCGTTGGACATGTGACGCCGCATCCTCCTCCTCCTCGTCCTCCTCCTCATCCTCTCTCCCTTGAGGCACCCACGTGGAGTCAGTGACCTCATCATCCCCTCCCTCTTCACCACTAGAGCAAACCTGGCAGTAAGCTGCAGCTGGTGGAACAGTACTGCCAGATTCCTCAAGCTGGGTATCGTCATCCGAGCCTTCGAATCGTGGGCATCCTCCTGGAGCATGTACCCAACACTGTGCTCAAAGAGTTCGGGGGACTCCTCAGGAGGACATGGTGGGTCTAGGGAAGGGGTGGCTGATGATGCTCTGTCAGTACCCTGAGCCTGGGTGAGAGAGGATGAGGAGGATGAGGAGGGCTTGGTCATCCATTCTACCAAGCCTTCAGCATGATGCGGCTCCACATGTCCAGCTGCCGAAAACAAAGACGCGCGTGTCCCATGGCCACGTGCTGATGACGATGCACGACCACGTCCACGTCCACGGCCACGTCCACTAGAAACAGAGCCTGCCTGCCCTGTGTTCTTGGCTCTGCACGCTCTGCCTCCCCTTGGCGGTCTTCCAGCCATTGTAGTCGGTAGTCCTGTGGGTGCTGCTGAGAAGAAAATATAGGAGCTCTGTGTGATGCCACTAACACACTAGAAGTCCTATGGGTGCTTCTGCAAAGAAATAGAGGAGCTCTGTGTGATGCCACTAACACACTAGAAGTCCTGTGGGTGCTTCTGCAAAGAAAATAGAGGAGCTCTGTGTGATGCCACTAACACACTAGAAGTCCTGTGGGTGCTTCTGCAAAGAAAATAGAGGAGCTCTGTGTGATGCCACTAACACACTAGAAGTCCTGTGGGTGCTTCTGCAAAGAAAATATAGAGGAGCTCTGTGTGATGCCACTAACACACTAGAAGTCCTGTGGGTGCTTCTGCAAAGAAAATAGAGGAGCTCTGTGTGATGCCACTAACACACTAGAAGTCCTGTGGGTGCTTCTGCAAAGAAAATAGAGAGCTCTGTGTGATGCCACTAACACACTAGAAGTCCTGTGGGTGCTTCTGCAAAGAAAATAGAGGAGCTCTGTGTGATGCCACTAACACACTAGAAGTCCTGTGGGTGCTTCTGCAAAGAAAATAGAGGACTGTGTGATGCCACTAACACACTAGAAGTCCTGTGGGTGCTTCTGCAAAGAAAATAGAGGAGCTCTGTGTGATGCCACTAACACACTACAAGTCCTGTGGGTGCTTCTGCAAAGAAAATAGAGGAGCTCTGTGTGATGCCACTAACACACTAGAAGTCCTGTGGGTGCTTCTGCAAAGAAAATAGAGGAGCTCTGTGTGATGCCACTAACACACTAGAAGTCCTGTGGGTGCTTCTGAAAGAAAATAGAGGAGCTCTGTGTGATGCCACTAACACACACTAGAAGTCCTGTGGGTGCTTCTGCAAAGAAAATAGAGGAGCTCTGTGTGATGCCACTAACACACTAGAAGTCCTGTGGGTGCTTCTGCAAAGAAAATAGGAGCTCTGTGTGATGCCACTAACACACTAGAAGTCCTGTGGGTGCTTCTGCAAAGAAAATAGAGGAGCTCTGTGTGATGCCACTAACACACTAGAAGTCCTGTGGGTGCTGCTTATGCAAAGAAAATATAGGAGCTCTGTGTGATGCCACTAACACACTAGAAGTCCTATGGGTGCTTCTGCAAAGAAAATATAGGAGCTCTGTGTGATGCCACTAACACACTAGAAGTCCTGTGGGTGCTCTGCAAAGAAAATAGAGGAGCTCTGTGTGATGCCACTAACACACTAGAAGTCCTGTGGGTGCTTCTGAGAAGAAAATAGAGGAGCTCTGTGTGATGCCACTAACACACTAAGTCCTATGGGTGCTTCTGCAAAGAAAATAGAGGAGCTCTGTGTGATGCCACTAACACACTAGAAGTCCTGTGGGTGCTTATGCAAACAAAATAGAGGAGCTCTGTGTGATGCCACTAACACACTAGAAGTCCTATGGGTGCTTCTGCAAAGAAAATAGAGGAGCTCTGTGTGATGCCACTAACACACTAGAAGTCCTGTGGGTGCTTCTGCAAAGAAAATAGAGGAGCTCTGTGTGATGCCACTAACACACTAGAAGTCCTGTGGGTGCTTCTGAGAAGAAAATATAGGAGCTCTGTGTGATGCCACTAACACTAGAAGTCCTATGGGTGCTTCTGCAAAGAAAATAGAGCTCTGTGTGATGGGACTAACACACTAGAAGTCCTGTAGGTGCTTCTGGGAACAAAAAATAGAGCTGTGTGTGTGATGGGACTAACACACACAAGTCCTATAGGTGCTTCTGGGAAGAAAATATAGCTCTGTGTGTGTGATGGGACTAACACACTTCAAGTCCTATAGTGCTTCTGGGAAGAAAATATAGCTCTGTGTGTGTGATGGGACTAACACACTTCAAGTCCTATAGGTGCTTCTGGGAAGAAAATATAGCTCTGTGTGTGTGATGGGACTAACACACTTCAAGTCCTATAGGTGCTTCTGGGAAGAAAATATAGCTCTGTGTGTGTGTGTGGGGACTAACACACTTCAAGTCCTATAGGTGCTTCTGGGAACAAAATATAGCTCTGTGTGTGTGATGGGACTAACACACTTCAAGTCCTATAGGTGCTTCTGGGAACAAAATATAGCTCTGTGTGTGTGATGGGACTAACACACTTCAAGTCCTATAGGTGCTTCTGGGAACAAAATATAGCTCTGTGTGTGTGATGGGACTAACACACTTCAAGTCCTATAGGTGCTTCTGGGAACAAAATATAGCTCTGTGTGTGTAATGGGACTAACACACTTCAAGTCCTATAGGTGCTTCTGGGAACAAAATATAGCTCTGTGTGTGTGTGGGACTAACACACTTCAAGTCCTATAGGTGCTTCTGGGAACAAAATATAGCTCTGTGTGTGTGATGGGACTAACACACTTCAAGTCCTATAGGTGCTTCTGGGAACAAAATATAGCTCTGTGTGTGTGATGGGACTAACACACTTCAAGTCCTATAGGTGCTTCTGGGAACAAAATATAGCTCTGTGTGTGTGATGGGACTAACACACTTCAAGTCCTATAGGTGCTTCTGGGAACAAAATATAGCTCTGTGTGTGTGATGGGACTAACACACTTCAAGTCCTATAGGTGCTTCTGGGAACAAAATATAGCTCTGTGTGTGTGATGGGACTAACACACTTCAAGTCCTATAGGTGCTTCTGGGAACAAAAATATAGCTCTGTGTGTGTAATGGGACTAACACACTTCAAGTCCTATAGGTGCTTCTGGGAACAAAATATAGCTCTGTGTGTGTAATGGGACTAACACACTTCAAGTCCTATAGGTGCTTCTGGGAACAAAATATAGCTCTGTGTGTGTGATGGGACTAACACACTTCAAGTCCTATAGGTGCTTCTGGGAACAAAATATATAGCTCTGTGTGTGTGATGGGACTAACACACTTCAAGTCCTATAGGTGCTTCTGGGAACAAAATATAGCTCTGTGTGTGTGATGGGACTAACACACTTCAAGTCCTATAGGTGCTTCTGGGAAGAAAATATAGCTCTGTGTGTGTGATGGGACTAACACACTTCAAGTCCTATAGGTGCTTCTTGGGAACAAAATATAGCTCTGTGTGTGTGATGGGACTAACACACTTCAAGTCCTATAGGTGCTTCTGGGAACAAAATATAGCTCTGTGTGTGTGATGGGACTAACACACTTCAAGTCCTATAGGTGCTTCTGGGAACAAAATATATAGCTCTGTGTGTGTGATGGGACTAACACACTTCAAGTCATAGGTGCTTCTGGGAAGAAAATATAGCTCTGTGTGTGTAATGGGACTAACACACTTCAAGTCCTATAGGTGCTTCTGGGAACAAAATATAGCTCTGTGTGTGTGATGGGACTAACACACTTCAAGTCCTATAGGTGCTTCTGGGAAGAAAATATAGCTCTGTGTGTGTGATGGGACTAACACACTTCAAGTCCTATAGGTGCTTCTGGGAACAAAATATAGCTCTGTGTGTGTGATGGGACTAACACACTTCAAGTCCTATAGGTGCTTCTGGGAACAAAATATAGCTCTGTGTGTGTGATGGGACTAACACACTTCAAGTCCTATAGGTGCTTCTGGGAACAAAATATAGCTCTGTGTGTGTGATGGGACTAACACACTTCAAGTCCTATAGGTGCTTCTGGGAACAAAAATATAGCTCTGTGTGTGTGTAATGGGACTAACACACTTCAAGTCCTATAGGTGCTTCTGGGAACAAAATATAGCTCTGTGTGTGATGGGACTAACACACTTCAAGTCCTATAGGTGCTTCTGGGAACAAAATATAGCTCTGTGTGTGTGATGGGACTAACACACTTCAAGTCCTATAGGTGCTTCTGGGAACAAAATATAGCTCTGTGTGTGTGATGGGACTAACACACTTCAAGTCCTATAGGTGCTTCTGGGAACAAAATATAGCTCTGTGTGTGTATGGGACTAACACACTTCAAGTCCTATAGGTGCTTCTGGGAAAAAATATAGCTCTGTGTGTGTGATGGGACTAACACACTTCAAGTCCTATAGGTGCTTCTGGGAACAAAATATAGCTCTGTGTGTGTGATGGGACTAACACACTTCAAGTCCTATAGGTGCTTCTGGGAACAAAATATAGCTCTGTGTGTGTGTGTGATGGGACTAACACACTTCAAAGTCCTATAGGTGCTTCTGGGAACAAAATATAGCTCTGTGTGTGTGTGATGGGACTAACACACTTCAAGTCCTATAGGTGCTTCTGGGAACAAAATATAGCTCTGTGTGTGTAATGGGACTAACACACTTCAAGTCCTATAGGTGCTTCTGGGAACAAAATAGGAGCTCTGCCTGCCTGCACTAACACACTACAAGTCCTATAGGTGCTTCTGGGACAAAATATAGGAGCTCTGCCTGCCTGCCTGCCACGAACACACTACAAGTCCTATAGGTGCTTCTGGGAACAAAATATAGGAGCTCTGCCTGCCTGCCACGAACACACTACAAGTCCTATAGGTGCTTCTGGTAACAAAATATAGGAGCTCTGCCTGCCTGCCACGAACACACTACAAGTCCTATAGGTGCTTCTGGTAACAAAATATAGGGCTCTGCCTGCCTGCCACGAACACACTACAAGTCCTATAGGTGCTTCTGGTAACAAAATATAGCTCTGCCTGCCTGCCACGAACACACTACAAGCCCCTCTTTGTCAATCAATCTTTGTAACTGAATCTATCTAACTCAATCTCTGTAAGTGAATCTCTCTAACTAACTAAATGCAGCAGAGTGTCACAGAAACAGCCTGCTCAATCTGCGCCGGAACAGCATGTGACCGGCGCAGACGGCGTGGCGGCGTTTTATAGGGGGGGGCGTGTACTACAGCCCCTGAGCTGTAATTGGCTACAGGCGTCCTGCCTGTAGCCAATTATGGCTCTTCGAGTTTCCGGGGCTGTGATTGGCCAAGCATGCGGGGTCACAGTGCATGCTTGGCCAATCAGCCAGCAATGCACTGCGTCGGCCGCGCGCCGGCCGCAATGCATTGCGGGGCCGCTCGCATCACACGAACGTGATGCGAGCGGCCAAAATAGTTCTGGGCTCGCCGAGCGAGCGAACGCCCGGTGCTCGATGCGAACGTGGGTTCGCATCGAGCACCGGGCCCATGCACATGGCTATCCAGAGACACGTCCACAAGTGTCACCTAGGGTGGAGTACACATGACTGTGTAGGGTCACTGCAATAAAGCAACTAGTTAACACCAAGTTCTGCTACAAATTGGGGAAAGGTGGCAATGGAGACACATGGAATGTTGGTGCAAGTGTACAGAACAGAAGCCTTGAGCAGCAAATGTGTTTATGACTGGTTCAAACGCTTTCGCAACGGGAAGGAAATGACGAGGATGAGCCAAGTCTGGGTCGGCCATCGACAAGCAGAACCCCAGACATGATCGAGCGAGTAAAACAAATGCTGGCTCGAGATTGGCAAATTATAAAAAGTGAGAAATTCACCCCTCCCCCACATAAAAAATCCTGGTGATGGAAAGGAATGTTGTTATCTGTGATCAGGTGACCTCAGACACACACACTGCACTATAACAATCATTAGATCACTGGATGTTCTACTCTGCCCAGCTCTGACTACATACATCTCTCCTATATTCTTCTTGCTGTTCACTCGAGAATACATTTTCTTTCACTCTGGTCTGTGCCTGTCTCAGGCTAGTGCATGAGATATGTAAATCACCTGTCACTCACAGCAAGGGGGCGTTTTTGACAACGTTTTCAGCACTCTGTCAAGATATTTTTAACTGAACAATAAAAGAGGATTTCTCAGGGCTGGAAGTAAATCTGTGTGGCAAGACTGGGCTCAAATGAAAGGGAATCTTATTCTCTACATTATGACATCCTTATTTACATCCACTTTAAGAGTTCCCTTCACTTAAACTAAGGGGCCAAGCCCAACCCCTGAAAAACAGCCCCACACCATAACCCCCCCTCCACCAAATGATTTGGCCCAATGCATAAAGCAAGGTAATAGAAAATGTGCAGGTAAAAAAAAATTCATTTTTAATTTAATTTTATTGGGAGCCTGGAAAGCATTGCACCCATGATCAGCAGATCACAGGTGAAATGTCTGGCCGTACATCATACGGCCAGGCAGTTACATACTAAGAGGAAGCATCAATGAACAACCACAGAGCTCAACAGTGCCGTGGTAGTTCACTGAGAACTACAAGCTGACAGCTGCAAAGGCTGTCGGACCTTGTAGTTTTCCATTCACTGGACACTGTGAATGGATGATACGGCTGGGCTCCCCACCCTGCACAGCCACATTCTTTCATTGTATCAGAGAGTGGGGGTAGTCACAACGGGGAGCCAGGGAGCGTGTGGGAGCCAGTGAATTTGTAACATGTTACACCCTGAATATGGGTGTAACGTAACATGTTATAAAAGGTGAACAAAAGGTGAAATTATCCTTTAAATAATATTTTGATACACTCGGAAAAAACATCCTCAAAGTCCCATACTATAGAAACATATAGAAACTTGGAGAAGTCACCTGTAGCAAAACACCAAAAAAAATGCCTGGTTTAGACTCAACTCCAAGATAGGACGGGGCCAGCAGAGATGGGAGACTGGCCTAGAGCGGTGTTCACACACATTCAAGATGCTACACATAACCATAGATGCATTTGGATGGTACTCTGATCCTGCTTGTGAGTCTGTACCTCATGCTGCCTGCCCATTGCTGACCTTGGCTACCCATGAATCTATGCTTCTGTCTCTGACTCAGCTCCACGCTGTTACCAAGTAAGTGCCTGCTCGGGCTGCTTTTTGACCACAAACTTCTTCAGCCATCTCCGTGTGTTCCAGCCATAAGCTAACCGGGAACTCTGATGGACTCCTCCTCTTGAACCTTGGCTGGTTCATCCTGCAGGATTTCAAGTCTGCATCGCCAGCCCAGGGATCCACTATTAACATCTACCAGCACTCATGTTCCTCCTGTCTCTAGGCATTATCTGTTTCACTTCCAGATTTGCTTTAGCTGTCTCAACTCCCAAACAACAAACCTTATGCAATCTTGCAGTCAAATATGACATAACTTATTCAGTGGATTAATTCATGTTTTTTTCTAATATATATAAAAATATTATAATCTGGTCACATCATTCTCGGGAGGCAGCTATCTCTTTAAAAAAAACTTTTTTTCAGCATTGTTTCCACGTGTTGCCTGCACAGTTAATACTATGCTTTATAACAGGAAGTAGAAAATATTTTTTAAACATTTTTTTAAATGTCTAGTCTTTTTTCATTTATAATCGCAAACAATAGAAAACTTAGTGGTGACTAAATACTCCCAAAAGAAGTATCTATTTGTGCAAAACAAAAAATGGGTACAGTATTGTATGACCACGCAATTGCCAATTTAAGTAGCGCAGTGCTGAATATAATAAAAAATGTCCTGGTCACAAAGGGGGTAAAATCTTTCATAGCTTAACCACTTGCCGACCGGCGCACACAGATGTACGTCGACAGAATGGCACGGACAGGCAGGTGGGCATATATATAAGTCCCTCCTTTCTGCCTGTCCGTGCCATCGGGAGCGCGCCGGGAGTGGCGCGCTCCCGCGCCGGTCGGGACCCCCGTGAGTCCGATCGCGGTCCCCGCGGACTCGATCGCCGCGGGGACATCCGCGATCGTCTCACGGGACGGCTGAACGGGGAGATGCCAAGATAAACAGCATCTCCCCGTTCTGCCTAGCAACTAGTGACTCCGATCTCTGCCCCCTGTGATTGGAGCAGAGATCAGCATTCACTAGCTGACAGCCACGCCCCCCTACAGTAAAAAACACACCCCTAGGCCTACTTAACCCCTACACTGCCCCCTTGTGGTTAACCCCTTCACTGCCAGTGTCATTTTTACAGGAATCAATGTATTTAAATAGCATTAATTGCTGTAAAAATGACAATGGTCCCAAAAATGTGTCAAAAATGTCCGATGTGTCCGCCATAATGTCGCAGTCACAAAAAAAAAAAATCGCAGATCTCCGCCATTACTACCAAAAATATGTAGAAGAATACGGAATACGTATCGGCCTAAACTGAGAAAAAAAAAAGTTTTTTTATATATTTTTTTGGGGATATTTATTATAGCAAAAAGTAAAAAATAATGCATTAATCGCTCTATTTTTGTTTATAGCGCAAAAAATAAAAACCGCAGGGGTGATCAAATACCACCAAAAGAAAGCTCTATTTGTGGGAAAAAAAGGACGTCAACTTTGTTTGGGAGCCACGTCGCACGACCGCGCAATTGTCAGTTAAAGCGACGCAGTGCCGAATCGCAAAAAGGGGCCTGGTCCTTTGTCTGCAAATTGGTCCGGTCTGAAAGTGGTTAAGTGGATTTCCAGCATTGAAAAAAATTTTGCCCCCTTCCTGTTTTTTTTTATTTTTTTGCATATTTGTCACACTTAAAGTGTATGTAAACCCAGCTTTTAACATTCTTGATATGTGCCTGCTGTACGAGGTACTTGTATGAGAAAGTACCCTGTTCTCTTTGTATTGCTTACTTTGTGTGAAACCCCTGGTGATCTTGCCAGTCCCTCTGCTTTATTATTAATAACTAACTACACTAAGCAGGAGAGCACAGTGTGGTCAGTACTTTAACTCTCCTGGGAACTCAGTGTATTCTCCTCCAGTGATCAGACTTGTCCTGACACACCTCCCCTGCAAGCCTTTCACTGGGAAGATTAGTGTGCTGCTGCTTCTCCTCTCCCAGCTCTTATGCAACTGAGAACAGAGGTAATGTGATCATTTATAAAAAAAAAAGAGGGGGAAAAAAGGTATTTATAATGTTTTTTTTTTCATTTCTAAGTACAAATGTTGTGCCTTTCATTTATAATTTAAACTGAATAAAAGCACAAAGTGTTCATTTATAGACATGTGCACAACAAAAAAATGCGTTTATTTTCGTTTAGTTTTTTTCGTTTCCGAAAAAAATTTGATTATTTTCGTTTAGTTTTTTTTTTTTTTCCGTTGATTCGTAACGATTCGTACATTCATAAGTCGTCGTTGTTCGTATTCGTAACGATTCGTACATTCGTAAGTCGTCGGTGTTCGTATTCGTAACAATTCGTACATTCTTAAGAGTTATTTTTCGATGATTCGTTTTTTCGTTAGTTTAATTTTCGTTCATTCGTTTATTCGAAATTCGGACGCATTCGTAGTTATTCGTACATTGGTAACATTCGTAGATTCGTAATCGGAGCATAATTCATAATTTTATGTAATGTGTATGCTATTATTACATAATTTAATAATTTACGAATCGAAAAAAAAGTTACGAATCGGAAAAAAAAGTTACGAATTAAAAAAAAAAGTTACGAATGTACGAATTTTTTTGTTCAATCTATTCAAAGCACGTTATGCAGCACCATTGTAAGGGACACAGAAAATTACCAATTCAACAAAAAAAAAAAAGTTACGAACCGAAAAAAAAGTTACGAATGTACGAATTTTTTCGTTCAATCTATTCGAAGCACGTTATGCAGCACCATTGTAAGGGACACGGAAAATTACCAATTCAACAAAAAAAAAGTTACGAATGTACGAATTTTTTCGTTCATTTTCGTTGTTCCTTTTTTCGTTTTTCGGATTTTCGTTGTTTGTTTTTTCGGATTTTCGTTGCTTTTCGGATTCGTTCGATTCAAACGATTCGTTCATTCATACGAAAACGAACAAACGAAAAAAACAAAAAAAAAACGAAGAAGGAAAAAAAACTAAACGAATTGCACATGTCTATTCATTTACAATCACTTTAAAAGACTCAGATCATCAAACAAATGTTAATATTACACTTTACACAATATTACACATTATTCATGCCCCTAGAGTACTTAACCACATTTATTTTTATAGATAAGGCACATTAATGTGCATTTGTTGGCAAATCATCCTGTAATAAGTCTTGAAACAGTTCTATCGAATACTTTTTCACAGGACTGTATTTTCTCTCACTTCCTGTTAATGAAATTAAATAATATTTCCAAAGTGGCAAATAGGAAATTAAAAAAAAAATTATTTAAGGGGATTTGAACTATTCCCCACTCTAATCAAAACAACTAAATAAAAAAAAACTAAAACGTTTTTGCTATCCATACACTTTATTCATGTCCTTAGAGTACTCAACCACATTTATTTTTGTAGATAAAGCACATCAATATATAAATGTTGGCAAATCATCCCGTAATAAGTCTCAAAACAGTTCTATCACATTTGGCTTATTGCATGATCAGGTAAAGATCTGTGTCTATTTGGATCTGTCCGGTTGGTGTCCTCGGTGAAAGCTCTTTCAAACGCAGATTTAATGGAGCTCCAGAATTTTTCCTTGAAGTTTTGGCCAATGAAGACATAGAGAAGAGGGTTCACACAGCTGTTTGAAAATGCCAACAAAGATGATATATCTTTGCCTATAAGTAACTTCACAAGCGTTGAATTAATATACACTGTGTTGCTTCTGTATGAATACACGATGGAAAATACATGATAAGGAAACCAGCAAATAAAGAAGGAAATGATGACGGCAGCAATCACTTTGAAAGGTTTAGTAGATGATACTCTGCGGTTTCTTCGAATACGCAAAAAGATCACAGCGTAACAGAAGATAATGATGGTAAAAGGTATAACAAACAGAACAATAAATCTTATTATGACTTGTACATGTTGCATTGACCAACCTACAGAACAAGCCACTTTGTTATCATCTACACCATCAATGTGTGTGTTTGTAAAGTAATGTACATTGAGTAGAAGAGATACAATCCACATTGCAAGAACGACTTTCACAGCCAATCTTACTGTTCGATGGTTCTGACACCAAACGGGGAAGACTACGGAGATGCATCGATCAATGCTGATGACGGTGAGTTGTAGGACACTGGCAGACTGATTGAGATATAATACAAAAATGTTAAGCTTGCACATGAAGTTTCCAAATGGCCAGGTATAGTTAAGGGCGATAGAAATAACAGTTAAGGGTAGGAGAAGGTTAAATGTTAAATCAGCAAAAGCTAAACTTGAGAACCAAACAGAGTTGACCGTCTTCTTCATCCTGAAGGCAACAAACCAGATGACCAGACCATTTCCAGTGATTCCCAACAAATATATCCCAGATAAAGCCACTATGTATGAAACACTGAGCATGTTATACATAGTGTTATAGTCTCCATTTATGTAAGTTTCCTCAGTGGTGTCGGTCTCCATATTTCCAGACATGCCAGGGGTCAGATAAAATTTGGATGCTCTGCAAAATCAAAATGAAAACATGTCAATGTAATTTAGGCATTATGTAACAAAAGTACACTGTGACCACTGAAGAAACTAGACATGTGCAATTCGTTTAGGTTTTTTTTCGTTTTTTTTTCGTTATTTTAGTTCGTTCGTTTTCATACGAATGAACGAACGATTCGCTAAAAATTTTAACGAATAACGAATCGTTCGAATCGAACGAATCCGAAAATAACGAAAATCCAAAAAAAACGAATTAGAAACAACGAATGTACGAATGAAGAAAATCCGAAAAACGAAAACAGGAACAACGAAAATGAAAATGAACGAAAAAATTCGTACATTCGTAACTTTTTTTTTTTTTGAATTGGTAATTTTCCGTGTCCCTTACAATGGTGCTGCTTAACGTGCTTCGAATAGATTGAACGAAAAAATTCGTACATTCGTAACTTTTTTTTATTTTTTTTCGATTGGTAGTTTTCCGTGTCTCTTACAATGGTGCTGCTTAATGTGCTTCGAATGGATTGAATGAAAAAATTCGTACATTCGTAACTTTTTTTTTCGAATCGTAATTTTCCGTGTCTCTTACAATGGCGTTGCTTAACGTGCTTTGAATGGATTGAACGAAAAAATTCGTACATTCGTAACTTTTTTTTCGATTCGTAATTTTCCGTGTCTCTTAAAATGTAATAATAGCATACACATTACATATAATTATGAATTATGCTCCGATTACGAATGTACGAATGTTACGAATGTTACGAATGTACGAATAAATACGAATGCATCTGAATTTCGAAAAAACGAATAAACGAAAATTAAACTAACAGAAAAACGAATCAACGAAAAAATAACTCTTACGAATGTACGAATCGTTACGAATACGAACACCGACGACTTACGAATGTACGAATCGTTACGAATCAACGGAAACGAAAAAAACAAAACGAAAATAAACAAATTTTTTTGTTGTGCACATGTCTACAAGAAACACTCTGATTAAGCAGACTGGGATGCGCTTTTCTGAACAATTGTTATTGTTAGGTCTATATCAGATGGAAAAAAAGAAGAACAGCACTAAAATCAATAAAATAATAAAGGCATACATGCATCTTTATTGATTTATTATTAAGGGTGATTTTAAGGAGAAATAATTGTATTGTAACTCCTAAATGCATTCTAAAATCCCCAAAACAAGAATGCCAGCAGAAAATGCAGCATACCCAACATAACAATGTATCAATGGTGCAATAGTAAGTACTGTAATATGGGTGATGTCTAGCTCAGTGGTAGATGCATTTTTCAGTGAGTTTAAAGCAAACGGAAACTTTAGGTTTTAGGGCGTGGTAGCCCACATTTATTAAAAGTAATAAAATGAAAGTTCATGCATGCATGGCTTGCCCACACAGGGGTTCTTCTCCAGAAAAATTATAACAAATGAAAATGCCAAGCCACCTGGCTCTCAAGGATCACTTAGCCTTGGTCACAGTACCATGCTGTGCAGGCCCACTCGTGGCCTCTAGGCAGAGGCTCTCCTGACACTCCAGGGTCTCACACTCATCTGAGACTCCCGGTCCCCTCTGGTCCCCAGGTCTCTCTCTTCCAGTTGTCTCAGCTATGGTCCTCCAGACTCTCGCAGCTGGCCCAACTCTCTCAGTCCACTGACCTGGAACCTCTCCAACATGAAGTGCCATCTCAAGGATATTTCCTGGGTTCCTAAACAGGAGCACACCTCCCTCATGGCTGCAGCAACTGCTCCAACACCAACTCCTACTCCCACCTATCTGAGCTATGCTCAGATCTGCCTTATAACGAATGTGTGCACCTGGACACACACACAGCCTGCAGAATTTCTGGAAAACCTAGACACAAGATTAAAGACTTCATCCCACCCAATGCTCTATGGCAGGGATATGCAATTAGCGGACCTCCAGCTGTTTCAAAACTACAAGTCCCATCATGCATCTGCCTCTGGGTGTCATGCTTGTGGCTGTCAGAGTCTTGCTATGTCTCATGGGACTTGTAGTTCTGCAACAGCTGGAGGTCCGCTAATTGCATATCCCTGCTCTATGGATTCTTCAAGTCTCCAGCCCCGATCCAGACTTACCAAATCAAGATAAATTGTAAAACATAATTTTCTCTGCTCACAAAGCTTCCGCTGGAGCTTCTCAAACTGACTCTTTGAGAGTCCTGTGTCCATCTTAAAGCGGTGTTCCGGCCGAAATTATACTTTTTAAATAAAAATACCCCTATAATACACAAGCTTAATGTATTCTAGTAAAGTTAGTCTGTAATCTAAGGTCTGTTTTGTTAGTTTTTAGCAGTAGTTTGTTATTTTATAAACTTGCAGCAGGCCGTGGCCATCTTAAGTGTGGGCATCTGAAGCCAGACTGTATTTCTTCCTGGATCTCATCCTTGCAGATCTCGCACACGCTCAGTGCAGCATAAGCAGTGTAATAGGTTTCAGGTCAGGTTTCCATAGCAACGGCAGTTTGAGAGGAAGTTGCTGCCCCTTCCCAGGAGGCATTGCAAACAGGAAATGAGGCGATGGGCCGCGGCCAGGGAGGAGGAAGTGAAAAATGAATACAGCAGATATACAGTCTGTGCTGAAAAAAAAAAAAAAAAATATCCAATTTGTTTACAGTGCACAGTTTAGTGAGGGATGCTGAAGAGTTGTAAAAGTGGGTGGAACTCCACTTTAATCTCATTTTCCCTGAGACAGGGGCTCTCACTCTTATAGTACATTTGTAAAAAAATACAGATGTAATAAGCAAATAAGAGGCAACGGTAATGAGTTGTGGTAAGTGATTGCATAGCTGATCATGTAACAGCTCCCCGTATACTCTTAAATAATTGGATACATACTGCATCTGATATTCATAAAGCATATCCCATTATTGTAAATTGCACTGTCCAAATTATGAACCTAGAAAAAGGGGGGGGGGATGGGAAAGGGGAATGGCGGGACTTTATATGAAGCACAACACCAAAACCAAATGAATCAATGGTAGATACTATTTAATATTTAATGGTGCACATGGATGCATGTGGGACCATAAATAACATGTAGCAAATAACATTATATAGCAATATAATAAATACATAGAAATGTACACACACACATATAAGTGTTGTAAATGCATACATATACATAAATATTCCAACATAGTAAATAGTAAATATTTTTAAATTTAGCCCAAACTTGCATATAAACATGATTAATTACACACATGATAATATACAATTTTATATCAATATATATTTTCATGTGTGCAATTAATCATGTTTATATGCAAGTTTGGGCTACATTTAATACAAAATATTTACTATTTACTATGTAGGAATATTTATGTATATGTATGCATTTCCAACACGTATATGTGTGTGTGTACATTTATATGTATTTATTATATTACTATATTATGTTATTTGCTACATGTCATTTACAGTCCCACATGCATCCATGTGAACCATTAAATATTAAATAGTATCTACCATTGCAAAAAGGGGAAGTTGGGACTTTGAGCGAAATGTACGGCCTGGTAAGGTCGTGTATTTCCATCCCTGTTAATTGAGTTATGGGAAGGCACGCCAGCGAAAGCTAGCGGGCTTAAAAGGAGAGGTTTGGACTTTACATGAAGCTCATGATTTGCAACACAACAGTGGGTGGGTTCATAAGTTGTTTATTTGTGTACCTATCCAGTCATTGGTGGTCCCTTGGTTTTATCTAGCAACTTTGTTCATATTTATTGATATTATTTGCTATCTGTCTTGC
The DNA here is from genome assembly GCA_028564925.1 of Lithobates sylvaticus. Classification (NCBI taxonomy): domain Eukaryota; kingdom Metazoa; phylum Chordata; class Amphibia; order Anura; family Ranidae; genus Lithobates; species Lithobates sylvaticus. The sequence goes on along the minus strand of CM053035.1, from coordinate 27,385,564 downwards.
CATATAACATTAGCAATCTGTATGTTGATCACTGTACCAAGTGCTAGTACTCAGTCTAAATATTTTGTCAAGTGTTAACATGATTATGTTGGTTACTTCTGTATATATATGAACTATTAAACAACTTATAAACCCACCCACTGTTGTGTTGCAAATCATGAGCTTCATGTAAAGTCCCAACCTCTCCTTTTAATCCCGCTAGCTTTCGCTGGCGTGCTTTCCCATAACTCAGTATCTACCATTGATTCATTTGGTTTTGTGCTTCATATAAAGTCCCACTATTCCCCTTTCCGCCCCCCCCCTTTTTTCTAGTATTCAGGGATGGAGACATACCAACTCTGTAGCAGTTGTTGTCTCATACAAAGTCCCAACTATTTTATTTATTAATGAACAAATTATGAACCTGTAGAAGTGCAGAAATTAGATTCGCCCTAACGTTGTAAAACACTTTTCTGCAGCAGAGAATGACATTTTCCGAACCGACTTTGGGGCCCCGTATCTCGGGGCCACTTGGTGATAGGAACCCCATCTTGGATATGTTGTAGTGCTAGTGCCACTGGGTTTGCACACAAAATTTGTGGTTCTTAGCACCAAGTGGCCCCGAGATACGGAGCCCCAAATTCGGTCAACTGTGTCCATCTGCAGCAAAGTCATTTCGAGACCCTTTGGGTCCAGAGACTCCAAATTTTGGCTGCAGCTAGGGGGCATATAGGAACCCCTAACTACCAAGTCTGAAGTTCGGGGGACCTATGGCTGCAAATGGGCACAGTGAGGCATGCAAATGGGCACAGCGAGGCTGCAAATGGGCATTGTTGACCCTCTTTTCCACTTACAGTAGCTGCGCATTTCTCACCCTAGGCAGGTCAATATACAAGGGTGCTACAAGGTAAAGAATGTGCTAGGTGTTTGTCTCTATATAAATATTTCTACAGTTATAGACCTATATTAACCTACAGCTTCATAAAAATATTAGTATAGATGGCACACTCTGTTTACAGATTCTCATAAGAACAAGGAACTTAAACATTTTTTTTCTTAAGGGCCGGTTCACACTGCTGCAAATTCTATTGTGAATTTGAGCCGTTGCGATTGCTCAAATTCGCAAGTCATTTAAATAACATAGTTTTCCATTAGTGCCGTTCACATCAATGTGTTGAGATTCTAAGCTTCATACAAAAAGGGTCCTGTACGAGTTTGACCCGTGTGCGATGCAAATTCAATGCAATATTTTCCGTAGGATCGCAGTAGATTCGCCAGAACATATAAAGAATTTGCAACAAAAATTTGTAACACAATCGGATCAAATTTGCGTAAAATTTGCACCGCAGCAGTGTGAACTGGCCCTAATAGATGTCCTAAAAAGTCGGAAATTGCTTCCCCGTTTTGCAATATTAATTTTAGTGCAGAAGGAACTTCACCTTCACCATGCTTCACTGTTCACTACTTACAAGGTATCAGTTACCCGTCTATTGGAATGATATAGAAAACATTCCTTTGCCCAACAGATTTTGTAAAAACATTTTTTTTTTTAAATTGATCCCTTCAGTAATCTTCTTATGAAATTATTGTCCTTACTTGAAGTCGGAGTGTTTCTGGTAGACGTTTTCTTTTTCGTGTGTTTTTCTCCAGCACAGCTCAGTAATGTGTATGCATTCCGTATATTGGGACTCTTTTTCGGGTCTAAGACTGGGCTTTGACGTCATCTGACAATAACAAATTGATCAAGTGGAAGATCTAAGTTTTGTGTCTGAAAGAAAACTGAACTTCTGTATAAGATAAGATTTAGATATGGATTCTGTTGAATAAAGAATATTTTCAGTTACTCATATGACTTTATTCTCAATGTTAACCACTCGATTACTGGGCACTTAAACCCCCTTCCTGCCCAGGCCAATTTTCAGCTTTCAGCGCTGTCACTCTTTGAATGACAATTGCGCGGTCTTGCAACAGTGTATCCAAATTACATTTTTATCATTTTTTCCACACAGATATAGCTTTCTTTTGGTGGTATTTAATTGCTGCTGTTTTTTTTATTTTTTGCTAAAGAAAACAAAAAAAAATTTAGAAAGAAAAACAAAGCTGTTTCATAGTTGGTTATAAAATTTTGAAGACAGGTAATTTTTCTCCTTCATTGATGTGCGCTGATTGAGGCTGCGCTGATGGGGACTGATAGGTGGCACTGATGGGCACTGATAGACAGCAATGATGAGCACTGATAGGCACTGATAAGGCAGCACTAATGAGCACTGATAGGTGGCACTGATAAGCCCTGATGAGGCGGCACTGATAGGTGGCACTGAGAAGTGGCACAGATGGTTGGCACTGATGGACACTGATGGTTGACCCTGATGGGTGGCACTAAAGAGCACTGACTGGTGACACTGATAAGCAGCACTGATAGGTGGCACTGATGGTCACTGATGGGTGGCACTTATGGGCACTGGTAGGTGACACTGATAGGCAGCACTGATCTGTGGCACTGATTATGAGACACTGATGGGCATTGATTGGCAGCACTGGTGGGGATTGATGGGTGGCACTGGAAGGTGGCACTGGTAGGTGACACTGGTGGGTACTGATAGGTGGCACTGGTAGGTGGCACAGTGGGTACTGGCAGCTGACACTGGTGGGCACAGAAAATGCAGCCGTGGCTTTCTGTGTGAGGGACCAATGTCCCCCTGGCAGAAGCTGGTGATCAGCTTTTTTTCCCCCTCACGCTTCCCACACTGAGGGAAAAAAAAAAAAAAAAATATTGATTACCGAGCTTCTGTTTACATCACGTGATCAGCCTTCATTGGCTGACAGCTGATCACGTGGTAAGGGGCCAGGATCGACCCCTTACTCTGATCTGTGATCAACCGAGTCTCATAGACTCGGTGATCACAGAGCGCGCCACGCGTAACCCGCAGGGATGCGCAGACATTGCTTGGACGTTCATGGATGCAATTAAGGCTGTCTTTCGGCTATAGCGCGGGCAGCAACTAGAGCCCCGTACTGTGTAAACAAACAATATGCTGGGGAAAGGGAATAAAGGGATGTTTTGCATTGCTCATTGCCCCCCTTATCAATACAGATTATCTCCTGTCCATTAGGATGTCAAAACACATCAATCAGGCCTTTAGAGTACTCAACTACATACATTTTTATAAAAAAAATTAAATTTGCAATTGTTGACAAACCATCACTAAATAATTATTGAAAAAGCTCTATCATGCTCCTTTAGCTTTTTAAATTGTAAGTAATCCTGCGCTACAGTGTGACACTCTAATTAAGAAATAATTGATGGACTGTTGCTTGGGTATGAGGTGCAATATCCCTTTAAGATGTGCTTTGTGTCAAACCCAGCACTGCCATAACAATGTGATTCTCTATGCAGGGGTAGTGTGTTACTTCAATTAAAGTGATTGCCTCGTTTTATTTTATTTTTTAAATAACAAACATGTTATACTCACCTCCTCTGTGCAGTGGATTTGCACAAGGCAGCCTGAATCCTACTCTTTTGGGGTCGCTCTTTGCTGCTCCTGGCCCCTCCCTCCTGACGAGTGCCACCACAGCAAGTGGCTTGCTATAGGGCAACCGGAGTCAAGCCCTGCTCCCTGCATCTCTGCTGATTGGCTAACTGACCTTGATTAACAGCAGCGGGAGCCAATGGCTCAGTCATTCAGGTGTGAGAGTCCCAGGCGGCTGAGGGACTCGTGGACATTGCTGGATAGAGATGGAGCTCAGATAAGTATTAGGGGGGCTGGGGGGAGGGGGGTGCACACAGAGGGCTTTTTATCTTAATGCATAGATTGCATTAAGAAACAAAATCTTCTCACTTTACAGCCACTTTAAACCCTCAAATCCTAACCTCCTTGATTAAACCAAAAAATAGTAATAATCAGTTCATAAATAAAGTTCATATATAAAGTGCAAGTTCATACAGTATTTACAGTGCAAAATCAAATCTTCTAAAGTGCAATCCGTGCTCCACATAACATGCAGATAAGAGCAATCAGGCATTGTGCCCCCCTCCTCATGTGCCCTCACTCATCAACTCTCAGTATGTATTGCGCCTGCCAGTGTAAGACAATCCTTGGAATCCTTAGAATCCTGTGTTGTATCCTGAGCAGTTCTCGGTGCGTCCCGCAGATACAATCTCTCAGTGTTGGCATGTAACAAGAATAATCAGGAGATATCCATAGCGTAATACCGTTTATTTAAAAAAAAAAGATTTAAAATACAAATTGGACACTCACAAGTAAACTCTTGTATAAAGCATAAAATGCCCCCTTGGAACACAAATCCGCGGCGTGCGCTCCAAGACTGGATGTGACGTCACCGGCGATTCCCAACGAATGCATTTTGCTCCTTCTTCAGAGGTCCGATCTTTGGAGCGCATGCTTAAAACAAGAGTTTACTTGTAAGTGTCCAATTTGTATTTAATTTTTTTTTTAAATAAACAGGATTACGCTATGGATATCTCCTTATAAAATGTGAAGAGGGCGCTTTTATAGTAATACGTGATATAAATGTGTATAAACCATAGAAATAGAAATAACGTTCAATATTATGCTAAAAATGCAATATAGTAAAAATAATTGTAATTCATGTGATATAGATATTTTCTCATGACGATCTAGTGGCAATGTAGGCAAAAGAAATTCCTTTTATATAAATACCGTATATACTCGAGTATAAGCCAACCCGAATATAAGCCGAGGCTCCTAATTTTACCACAAAAAACTGGGAAAATTATTGACTCGAGTATAAGCCTAGGGTGAGAAATGCGCAGCTACTGTTATGCCCCGTACACACGGTCGGAAATTCCGACCACAAAATCCGTCGGATTTTTTCAGACGGATTTTGTCCGACACTGGTGTTGCATACACACGGTCGGACAAAGTGGTGATGTTCGTTGCGTACGACGGGACTACGTAGAGGCTAGTAGCCAATAGCTTTGGTCTTGTAATGTGATCTGAGCATGCGTGGCACTTTGTCTGTCGGAATTTGCTACACACGATCGGAAAAAGTCCGATAGGACTTTGTTGTCGGAAAATTTGAGAGCAGGATCTCAAACTTTTTCCGTCGGAAATTTCGATAGAAAATGTCCGATGGAGCCCACACGGTCGGAATTTCCAACAACATGGTCCGATAGGACATTTTCCGTCAGGAAATCCGACTGTGTGTACGGGGCATAAGTGTGAAAGAGGGTCAACAATGCCCATTTGCAGCCTCACTGTGCCCATTTGCACGCCTCACTGTGCCCATTTGCAGTCATAGGTCCCCCGAAGGGTTCCTAGATGCCCCCTAGCTGCAGCCAAAATTTGGGGTCTCTGGACCCAAAGGGTCCCGAAATGACATTGCTGCAGAGGGTCACAGTTGACCGAATTTGGAGCCCTGTATCTTGGTGCCACTTGGTGCTAGGAACCCTAAATTTGGATATGTTGTAGTGTTGGTTCCACTGGGTTTGCACACCAATTGCACACCATTTGGGGTTCCTAGCACCAAGTGGCCCCGAGATACGTGGCCCCAAATTCGGGTCAGAAAATGTCAAGCACTTTTCTGCAGCAGAGAATGACATTTTCCAAACCGAATTTGGGGCCCTGTATCTCGGGGCCACTTGGTGCTAGGCACTCCAAATTTGGATATGTTGTAGTGATAGTTCCACTAGGTTTGCATACCAAATGTGGATCCTAGCACCAAGTGGCCCTGAGATACAGGGCCCTAAAGTCGGGTCGGAAAATGTAATTCTCTGCTGCAGAAAAATGCTTGACTCCAGTATAAGCCGAGGGGGGCACTTTCAGCACAAAAAAATGTGCTGAAAAACTTGGCTTATACTCAAGTACATACGGTAGTCCCAAACGAAAATTAGTTTAGTGATCCAAGAAAATTCTTCTGTGCAGTGTCTTCCAGAAAAATAGTGAGTATTCCTTCACCACATACTGTAAAAACACCCCATGTGCTCTAGGTAAATAATCTGCTTACCAGAGGGATTTGACTCCTTTAATTAAAAATAAAGTCAAAAGAAGCTTTGGCAGGATAATGCCTTCTGCATTGATGTAACCTGGAGATGTATGGAACTCTTCCTCCTTTACATGGGATATGTAAAAGAAATAATGGATACCCATAGCATAATCCTATTTATTAAAATATGATAAACAAATACAAGAGCTGAGTGGCCGCTTAAATGTATACAGTATGTGCCTTGACCCGGCACTGGGGCTGCTGGATTGTCTGTGCTGGATGGGGCATCGCTTCCACCTCCGTGGTTGGCGTGCGTTCCACCAACCCGACCGAAAAACAACCAGAGGGACCGGAAAAGCGTGGAGTAACATGACCAAGTACCGCCTCGACGTACATTTTGTGATTACGTCTTCAGGAAGCAACTAAAGAAGGGATAAAGAGTTGCTTTGCTTAATCAGGAAAACACAATGTTTAATAGAAACTCTAGACAAAAAGAACATCATTAAAGATCAAGCCATACATTTTGTCAGCATCCAGCAACTGCCAATGCTTTGCTTGTACAATAATAGGAGGGGAGAAAGACGTACCCAGACTACAAATGCTCATATACCCCTATAAAGAATATATATGTATAGCATGTGTTAAAATGGTGTTGTATACCCTCCTTGAATTCAGCTTTGATTTTTTTTTTTTATGCAATTGATAGTTAGGGTTTAATGTATAACTATAAACTTAAGGATTTTAACATAATTTTTCCAATATGTTTGCCAAGCGGCCAAAATGAACCCAATGAGTCAGCCAAGTGTCGCATAGTCTAAGCCAGTGTTTCTCAACTCCAGTCCTCAAGGCGCCCCAACAGGTCATGTTTTCAGGATTTCCCTCAGATGAAAGAGCTGTAGTACAGGCATACCCCCCTTTAAGTACGCAATGGGTTTTATTTACTAAAGCTAGAAAGTGCAAAATCAGGCTCACTTCTGCATAGAAACCAATGAGCTTCTAACCCCAGTTTGTTCAATTAAGCTTTGGTAATAAAACCTGGAAGCTCATTGGTTTCTATGCAGAAGTGAGCCTGATTTTGTACTTTCCAGCTTTAGTAAATAAACCCCATTGTGTACTTAAAAGTGGGGTATGCCTATAATTACTAAGGCAGTTTCATAGTTTTATAGTTAGTAAGGTTGAATAAAGACATCAGTCCATCCAGTTCAACCTGAGTGAATGTCTACAATTGTCCCTATCCCTGTACATTGCACACTCACATCAGTCCCTACCCTCAAGGAGCCCACAAGGTCCCCATTCATATACTAGGGCCAATTATTATTTTTTTGGACAGAAGCCAATTAACCTACCTGCATATGTTTGGATTGTGGGAGGAAACTGGAGTACCTGGAGGAAACCCACACAGGCACAGGGAGAACATGCAAACTCCAGCCAGGTAGTGTCGTGGTTGGGATTCGAACCAGCGACCCTTCTTACTGCTAGGTGAAAGTGCTAACCACTACACCACTGTGCAGTGAAACTGATCAAATCACCTGTGCAAAATAATGGAAATCCTGAAAACATGACCTGTTGGGGTGCCTTGAGGACTGGAGTTGAGAAACACTGGCTTAGACTATGCGACATTTGGCTGACTCGTTGGGTTCATTTTGGCCACTTGGCAAACATTTTTGAAAAATGATGTTAAAATCCTTAAAAAGATTAAAAGCCCCCATCCCCTCTGTATTAGAACAAGAAGTTCCCCCTGTGTCTGTGTTATATCATAAATATGCTTATCTGTACTGATAACACAGTGTCTTCCTGTGATCATGTGACTCCTCGGCTCTCTCTCCTTTCTCCTCTACTTCCCGGCTGACGTCAGCTGCAGTGCTCGGCCCCGCCCACTTCAACTGTCAGCTAGGCAGAGGAGAGGCAAGAGGAGTCACATGATCACAAGAAGACGCTGTGTTATCAGTACAGATAAGCATATTTATGATATAAAACAGACACAGGTGACAGAGGCGTAACTAGAACCTTCAGGGCCCCGATGCAAGAAACCATGATGGGCCCCCCTTCCATCCAAGCCCCGGGGCTTCCAATTTTGGGAGGGTGTCCATGGACATTTTTCCAACCCCTGGGACATGCATCCAGCGCAATCACAGGGCCCTTTACCATGTGAGACAGTTATCCGCAGCCCTTTCCTCCCAAGCTGTGACTGTGTTAGGAAAATAATGCCGTTAACTGTCAAGAATGTCAGTAAATTGTTTACACTGATAACCAGTGCCCCAATCATCAGTGCCATCTATCAGTGCCCATCAACGCTGCCTATCAGTGCTCATCAATGCCGCCTATCAGTGCTCATCAATGTTGCCTATCAGTGCCCATCACTTCCACCTACAAGTGTTACCTATCAGTGCTCATTAATGTCACCTATTAGTGCCCATCAATTCTGCCTATCAGCACCACCTATCAGTGCTCATTAATGCCACCTAACAGCATCCATCAGTGTCACCTATCAGTACTCTTCAATTCTGCCCATCAAAGCCCATCAATACTGCCTGAGTTCTGCCTATCAGTGTTCCTCAGTGCCCATCAGTACCACCTATCAGTGCCCATCAATGCCACCTATCAGTGTAGCCTATCAGTGCACATTAGTGCTTCCTATCAGTGCTGCCTATCAGTGCTCATCAATGTAGCCTATCAGTGCCTCCTATCAGTGCCCATCAGTGCCTCCTATCAGTGTCCATAAATGCCTCATATCAGTGCGCATTAGTGCCTCCTATCAGTGCCCATCAGTGCCTCCTATCAGTGTCCATCAGTGTCTTCTATCAGTGACCATTAGTGCCTCCTATCAGTGTTCATCAGTGCCATCTATCAGTGCCTCGAATCAGTGCCCATTAGTGCCTTCTATCAGTGCCCATTAGTGCCTTCTATCAGTGCCCTTCAGTGCCTCCCATCAGTGCTCATCAGTGCCTCCTATCAGTGCCCATAAATTCCTCCTATCGGTGCCCATAAATGCCTCCTATCAGAGCCCATTAGTGCCTTCTATTAGTGCCCATCAGTACCTTCTATCAGTGCACATTAGTTCCTTCTATTAGTGCCCATCAGTGCTTCCTATCAGTGACCATCAGTGCCTTCTATCAGTGCCTTCTATAAGTGCCTTCTTTCAGTGCCCATCAGTGCCTCCTATCAGTGCTCATCAGTGCCTCCTATCAGTGACCATAAATGCCTTCTATCAGTGACCATCAGTGCCTTCTATCAGTGACCATTAGTGCCTCATATCAGTGCCCATTAGTGCCTTCTATCAGTGCCCATTAGTGCCTTCTATCAGTGCCCATTAGTGCCTTCTATCAGTGTCCATCAGTGCCTCCTATCAGTGCCCATTAGTGCCTCCTATTAGTGCCCATTAGTGCCTTCTATCAGTGTCCATCAGTGCCATCTATCAGTGACCGTTAGTGCCTCATATCAGTGCCCATTAGTGCCTTCTATCAGTGCCCATTAGTGCCTTATATCAGTGTCCATCAGTGCCTCTTATCAGTGCCTTCTATCAGTGCCCATTATTACCTTCTGTCAGTGATCATCGGTGCCTTATATCAGTGCCCATAATTACCTTCTATCAGTGACCATCATTACCTTCTATCAGTGCTCATCAGTGAATGCTATTAATGTCCATCAGTGCCGTCTGCCTTCTCAGGACAGCACGGCTCTGAGTGGAGATTGTGTCTGTCATGGAACAGTAGCACAGAGACACCAGCATTAACATTCTATTTGCCTGTCCTTCCTCTCTCGCAGGGGATGAGAGAGGACACACAGCTGATCTCACTGCTCCCCCTTCTCCCCCCCTCCCCTCTCCTGTGTGCTCCGTGGGAAATGTGAGCTTGTTATCTTCAGGGGGAGCAGTGAGATCAGCTGTGTGTCTTCTCTCATCCCCTGTGAGAGAGGACGGACGGGCAAATAGAAAGTTAATGCCGGTGTCTCTGTGCTATTGTTCCATGACAGACACGATCTCCGCTCAGAGCCGTGTGTGAATAGAAACCCCGCTGGGCCCCCCCCCCCGACAGTGGCGGAAGTCTGGGGCCTCATCGCAAGTGTGACTGTTGCGACCCTGCTAATTCCGCCACTGACAGGTGATTATTGGTATAATAGAGAGGGGATAGGAGCATTTTATAGAAGTGGCTTAACAACCACTGTAACCTCCGTGGCGGTATTTCCGAGTGTGGCTCGGGTTAAATTTCAGTACCATTAGCAGTAACCCCGAGCCACGCTCAGGATTGCATTGCAGATTCCTGGTATAGTGTACTTACCTTGTCACCAGGATCTTGTGATGTTCCCCCGCTGTGTCCTCCGTTGGATCCTCCACCAGATGCTCTATGTGCTCCATTCCCTGCAGGCGTCGCAACGCATGGGGTGGGCAGAGCCCGGCGGCAAATTCAAAAAGTACAAAAAACATAACACATACAGTGCACTGTAATCTTACAGATTACATTACTGTATCAAATAATTTCACATCCCTTTTGTCCCTAGTGCTTTGTCCAGTGCCCTGCATGCACTTTTATATTATATATGCTGTTCTTTCTGCCTGGAAACTTGAAAATGTCCATAGCAACCAAAAAGTGTCCCTTTACATCAAAAGTGGTTTTAGACCAGCTAGAAAACAGCGATAATAAATAAGAATCACTTGCAGAATTGAGCGATAGTGATTCGTGGAGAAATTCATTTTTATTATTATTATTATTATATTATTTTTTTTTTATAATTATTTATTTGTTTGGACAGATTTAAAGGGATTGTAAAACTTTGTTTTTAAAAAAAAAACATGTCATACCATCCACTGTGCAGTTAGGTTTGCACAGAGTGGCCCCGAACATCCTCTTCTGGGGTCCCTCAGTGGCACTCCTAACTCCTCCGCATCGAGTGTCCACATCGGAGAATCGCTCTACTTGGTAGGCGCCCATGCAGGTGCGCTCCCGAGTCCTGCATCTGTGTCCATTCACAGAAAGCAGGACTCAGCCCCGCCCCCCGGCGCCACGTCATTGGATTTGATTGACAGCAGGTTGAGCCAATGGCTGCGCTGCTATCAATCTATCCATTCAGGATAGATACCAGCTTGTGCTGGTGTGCTCGTTCCCGGCTGAACAATGAAAGCGTTCAGGTAAATAAAACGGGGAGGGGGCTGCAGCATGAGAGAAGGTTTTTCACCTTAATGCATAGAATGCTTTAAGGTAAAAAACCATGAGGGTGCAACCATGAGAACTTTTTGCTGTATATTGATTGCGTCCTATTGTATTGTTTTTAGGTGTTCTTATCTGTGTCAAGTTTATGATTATTTGCATTTAAATGAATGTTGTACTTTTTTACCTTATTATATCTTTTGCAAGATCTTTCCTATGCCGTATAATCCCTGGGGCACTTCCCTTTCCAAACTTGCATACCCTACATCATCTCCGCAGGCTTAAAGTGATTTAAAGGATTGTTTTTTTCCTTAAAGCGGTGTGTCAGCTTAAAAAAAAAAAAAATTTAAAGTCAGCAGCTAAAAAAAAGTCGCTGCTGACTTTTAATAAGTACACTTACCCTCCCAGGGCACCCATGATGCTGTTCGTGGAGGCCGAGATGTCCATCGGCGTTCCGGATCCAGCGCCGCCATCCTCAGTAAGGGAAACGGCTTTGCGCGGCCTACTGCGCGAGTCAGCGCGCGGCGTACTGCGCATGCGCGAGTCGGCGCGCGGCCTACTGCGCATGCGCGAGTCGGGATTTGTGAATGGGGAACGCAATGTGTTGTGGGACACAGTTCCCATAACACACTGCGCCCCATTCCATAGAAGACGGAAGGAGAGAAGATTACCGCGGCGCTGGAGGAGGCAGATTAGGACAATCTGCCTAGCAACAGCCATTTCTGGTAAGTAAAAAAAAAAATAATTTTTTTTTTTCATTTGAAATTGTTATTAACATTTTTAAAAGTTTTTGTTTTCAGGGTGTCCCACCACTTTAAATAACAGACATGTCATACTTACCTCCACTGTACAGTTTGTTTTGCACAAAAGTGGCCCCGAACCTGGTCTTCTAGGGTCCCTTGGCGGCTGGTGTGGCTCCTCCCCGCATCAGATGACCCCCTAGGAGAAGCGCTCTCCTGAGGGGGTTACCTTGCGGGCGCACTCTTAAAACCAGCATTTGCGTCCACAGACACACATGCCGGACTCTGCCCCCCGGCGCTCGCGACATTGGATTTGATTGACAGCAGTGGGAGCCAATGGCTGCGCTGCTATCAATTTATCCAATCAAGAGCCGGGACCTCGTGGAAAGAGGGACGGAGCATCCCAGCCGAAGAGATGAAGGGGTTCAGGTAAGTAAAAAGGGGGCTGGGGGGCCGGTGACTGCCAGGTGTTTTTTTTCACCTTAATGCATAGGATGTAAAGGTAAAAAAACACGAGGGTTTACAACCCCTTTAAGTGAAGCATTGCAATGGGGCCTGGTCTAGGACTCAACCTGTGATTGGAGAGTCACACAGTTGAGCTGACTTCGATGCTCCTGCAGGCAGGCTTAAGCCCCATACACACGGTCGGACAATCCGCGGACCAGGTCGGTCGGATCCTGTCCGTCATACTTTGTCTGATGTTGGTTTTGCGTACACACGGTCGGACAAAGTTGTCGGAAAATCCGATCATTCTGAACGTGGTGACGTTTGTTGCCTACGACGGGACTACATAGAGGCTAGTAGCCAATAGCTTTGGTCTTGTAATGTGATCTGAGCATGCATGGCACTTTGTCCGTCGGAATTCGCTACACACGATCGGAATTGGTGTGATCGGACTTTGTTGTCGGAAAATTTTTAGAGCAGGAGATACAACTTTGTCCGTCGGACAATCCGATGGAAAATGTCCGATGGTGCCTACACACGGTCGGAATTTCCGACAACATTGTCCGATAGGACAGAATCCATCGGAAAATCCGACCGTGTGTATGGGGCTTTAGACCCCTTTCACACTGAGGTGTTTTTCAGGTGCTAAAGGGTTAACAATAGTGCCTGTAAAGCACCTGAAAAATGCCTCCACTGCAGTCCAAGTGTGAAAGGCCAAGTGCTTTCACACTTGCAGGACGTTAGAAAAAGTCACACCGATCCTCCACTGCCCCTGCCCAGTGAAATGAATGGGCACCACTGCCAAAGCACCTGCAAAGTGCAGTGGCACTTTTCGGTGCATTTAACCCTTTCTTTAGCCTCTAGCGAAGGTTAAAATCGTCTCGCTAGTTTCCGAAAAAAATGCTAAAACGGCGGTAAAGCGCCACTAAGACTAGCATCGTTTTACAGCTAACCGCGGTGGCGATGTGAGTGTGACGGGGTTCTAACAGCGCTTGGTGTGTTTACCGTAAGGTGCTTTTACTAAGGCATGTGTTGGTTTTTATTCCCTGCTTTGCAGGGAAACAAAAACAAGCACATTTCCAATGACAGGACAGAGCTTTGTATTGTATACAATGAGAGACCTCTGGCCTGTCCTTCTCCTCACTGATCAGTGGGTGCTGGTGGTCAATCACTGGCCTATACCCACTGATCAGTTTGTGCTGTGAATAATTACAGCCCATCGGGCGTGACGGTGGCAGCGACGCCCATGCCCCCCCTACCCGGATGTGTTGTATTGCGTACTAGGTAAGCGATTCAGCCCAGAACTGTACTCATATGTGAGAGGCAAAAGGTTATACACATACAAATTAGACATGTGTAATTTGTTTCATTCGTATCCGAATTTCCAAAAACCCGTTTAACAAATTTTTCCGAATATTCCTAAACTTGAATATTCGAAAATTTGTAAATTCGAAAATTTGTAAATTCGAAAATTTGTAAATTCGAAAATTTGAAAATTTGTTAACTGGTTAATTTGTATATTCGAAAACTTGGAAAATTGTATATTAGAAAATCTGAAATAATAACTAACTAATAATTAACTTAACTATTACTAACTATTAAATTATAGGTATTGTCATTTTCTTTCAAATTTGTCTGTGAACATAACGAATATGAATTTATCTGAAGTTGCAAATTATCCAAATTATGAATGCCGTATCTAAACAAAACAAATGTAACAAATTATTAATAATAAATAACAATAATAATAATAAAACCTTTTTTATTAATAATATTATTTAATTATTAATTTTCTCTGTTCCATTTGTTTAGATGCGGTGTTCGTTAGTTCAGATAATTCGTAACTTCAGTTAAATTTGTATTCGTTACGTTCACTAACAGCCAAATTTGAAAGGAAATTCGAATACCTATAATTTAATAGTTAGTTATTATTATTTAGTTAGTTAGTTATTTTTTCGATTTTTCAGATTTTCTTTCCTATTTTTGGATATTCATATTTACAAATTCACAAATTTACGAATTTATGAATTGTGATCATAACGAATGACACGAAAAAGGAAAAAAAAAATAAAAATGAATGAAACTAAAACAAACAAATTTTTCGGCTGTGCACATGTCTAAAACAAATTGATAAAATGAAATCAGTTTTATTACACAAAACTAATTCAAAAGTGTATATCCAAATGTAAAACAGTGATAACGGACACTAAACTAAGAATACACTTATCCATAAAAAGATTCCAAGTGCCATAAGAAAGCTCCACTTATCCATTATAAGAGTTTCAATGTTTAATAGAAACACTGCACACAAAAAAAAATAATTAAAAACCATCAAATACATTTTTTCAGCATCCATATTACCACCAATGCTTTGTATGTACATTAATAAGAGGGGAGGAAGACCTACCCTGTCCACTTATACTCATATACACCTATAAAGATGATATATTTATAGTTAATGTTAAAATGGTGTTTGTATACCCTCCTGGAATTCTTTGATTTTATTTTTCTGCAATTGATATTTCAGGATTGATGTATAAATATAAACGTAAGGATTTTAACATCATTCTCCAAAAAATGTTTGCTTAGTGACCAAGATGAGCCCAAATAGTCAGCCTAGTGTCACATAGTCTAATATATGACATATCTTCTTAACTTTGAATAAAATAATTTAAAATAGTTTTCGAAAAGTTTTTGAACTCGAAAAGTTCTTGAATTAGAATAGTTTTCAAGTTCGAATAGTTTTCAAGTTCGAATAGTTTTACAAGTTCCAAGGAGAATAAAATAGAATAGAAAGCAATGTAAAATCATAGAACAAAATATAATGGAGGGAAAAAAAAAACGGAAAATAAAATAATAGAATATAATAGAGTAAAATAGAAAAAAATTGAAAATAAATGAAAAGAACAGAATAGAATAGAAACAAATAGAGTAGAATAGAATTTAAAAAATAATAGAATAAAACAGAACGAATTTACCCATCTTCTGAAATTCAAATAGAAAAGAATAGAATATATAATATAATTCAAAAAACAATAGAATAGAATATAAATTTGAGTTTGAATAGAATATAAAATAAGAGAATAGTATAGAAAAAAGCAACAGAATAGAATAGAATAGAAAGAAAATAACTATCTTCCTATTTTAATCTATCTATCTATTCTATAGTATTCAATATTCTAATTTATTCTATTTGGGAAATGGTTATATTCTTTCTATTTTATTCTATTCTATTGATTTTTTTAATTATAATCTTTTCTATTCTATTATAGTCTATTCTATTCTACTCTTTTTTTTAATTCTTTTTTTTTCTGTTTTGTTTTTGTTTTACTCTATTATATTCTTTTCTTATAATTTCTGTTACCATATATACTTGAGTATAAGCCGAGATTTTCAGCCCTTTTTTTTGGGCTGAAAGTACCCCCTCAGCTTATACTCGAGTCGCTGCCGTCTGCCTACCTGATCCGTGTGTCATGCAGACAGACGGCGGCTATTCCAGTGTTCAAAAGCCGTGCCTCCTCGTCTGTGATAGGCGGAACACTTAATTTCCCAGCAGTCAGTGTTCCGCCTATGATGGACATCCTCTCATCCTCGTCCGTGGTATGAGGATGAGCGGATATTCATGATAGGCGGAACACTGACTGCTGGGAAATTGAGTGTTCCGCCTATCACAGATGAGGAGGCGCGGCTTTTAAACACTGGAATGGCTGCCGTCTGTCTGCATGACACACGGATCAGGTAGGCAGATGGCAGCGACTCGAGTGTTCCGCCTATCACAGACAAGGAGGAGGCGCGGCTTTGAATCCTTTTATGGCCGCCGTATGTTATTATTGCACGCTGATCGGTGCAAATGCGATGGGCACCTAGACTGCAGCACAGAGGCTGAAGATGGGCACAGAGGCTACAGAAGGGCACGGAGGCTACAGAAGGGCACAGAGGCTGCAGAAGGACACAGAGGCTGCAGAACAGCACACAGAGGCATGCACAGGACACAGGTAGGCTGCAATGGACACAGGGAGTTACACAGGACACAGGGAGGTAGGCAGATCTGCACAGGTAGGCATGCACAGGACACGGGGAGGTATGCAGCTGCAGATGGGCACTGCTGACCCTCTTTTCCACTTACAGTAGCTGCTGCATTTCTCACCCTCGGCTTATACACGGGTCAATACGTTTTCCCAGTTTTTTTGTGGTAAATTAGGGGCCTCTGCTTATATTCAGGTCGACCTATACTCAAGTATATACGGTATATTCTTTTCTATTCTATTCAATTTTTTTCTATTATATTTTATTCTCTTTGGAAATTGGAAAACTATTCGAATTTGAGAACTTTTCAAATTGGAATTTGAAAACAATTTGAATTTAGAAACTATTTGAAATTGATTCGAAAACTATTTCTTTTTTTTTTTTTTCTTTTTTTTCTTGCCATCTCAGTTCAACTTTCCAAGCGGACCTTGCTCAGCTTTATCTGTTCGTCTCGTCCGTTTTAGTGTTCACATCATTGTGGCGTTTCTTATTTATTTATAAAAAAAAAAAAAGAAAACTATTTGAATTGATTCAAATTCAAATTACGTCCAATTTTTTTTTCGTTATTTCCGATTCGTTTAAATTTGGTACTATCCAAATTCAGAATGAAACAAACGGCACATGCCTATCAGGCTCCTAGCGTATTCAAGCACAATTATTTTTATAAATAAAGCATATACGTTTGCAAACATTGCCACATCATCCCTTAATATGTGTTGAAATAACTCTATCACATTTGGCTTATGGCATGATCAGGTAAAGATCTGGGTCTATTTGGATCTGTCAGGTTGGCGTCCTCGGTGAAAGCTCTCTCAAAACCAGATTTAATGGCACTCCAGAATTTTTGTTTGAAGTTTTGGCCAATGAAGACATAGAGAAGAGGGTTCACACAGCTGTTTGAGAATGCCAATGAGTGTGATATAACATTGCCTATCAAAGCCACAAGCATGAGAACATGATGCATTCCGTATGAATTCATGATGGAAAATACATGGTAAGGAAACCAGCAAATAAAGAAGGAAATGATGACGGCAGCAATCACTTTGTAAGGTTTGGTAGATGTTACTCTGCGTTTTCTTTGAATACGCAAAAAGATGACAGTGTAACAGAAGATAATGATGGTAAAAGGAATAACAAACAGAATGATAAAGCTTATTATAACGTGTGTATCCTGCATTGACCAATCTACATAACAATTCACAATAGTCTCACTGACATCATCTGTATCTGCATATATGAAGTAAGATATACTGAGTAGAAAAGATATAATCCAAAGTGCAAGAACGACTTTCACAGCCAGTCTCACGGTGCGATGGTTCCGACACCAAACAGGGAAGACTACGGAGATGCAGCGATCAATACTGATGACGGTGAGTTGTAGGACACTGGCAGACAGATTGAGATATAATGCAAAACTGTTAAGCTTGCACATGAAGGTTCCAAATGGCCAGTGACTGTCAAGTGCAGTGTATGTGATAGTTAAGGGTAGGAAAAGGCAGAAGGTAAAATCAGCAAAAGCTAAACTTAAGAACCAAACAGAGTTGACCGTCTTCTTCATTCTGAAGGCAACAAACCAGATGACCAGACCATTTCCAGTTATTCCTAGCAAACATATCACAGATAAAACCACCATGAATAAAACATTGATTCTTTTAATAAAAGTCCTATGAAAGTCTTCATCTGCGTAAGTTTCCTCGGTGGTGTTGGTCTCCATACTTCCAGACATGTCAGGGCTCAGATATCAAGTTTAATGCTCTGCAAAATGAACACGATTTAAAAAATATGTAACAAAGGTACACTGAGATTTGTGAAGAAACATTCTAACCAACTGGGTGGGAAATTTCCCTTGAAATGTGTTTTTATGGACAATTTTTATGTCAGAGAAGCAAGAAAGCACAGCACAAAGTCAACAAAATAATAACGTCATATATACATCTTTACTTATTTATTATTAAGGGGGATTTTAAAGGTAAATAATCTCACCATAACCCCTAAATACACTCCAGACTCCCCAATACAAGAGGGCCAACTCAATCTATAGTAAATACAGTAAACCCAACATAAAAAGGTATCAATGGTGTAATGTCAAATCATTTTGTAAAAACACACAATAAGCAAATAAAAGGCAATGGTAATGAATTATGGTAATTGATTTCATAGCTGATCAAGTAAGAACTAAACGTATAAAAAAGACACACGCCCATCAAGTCCAACCTATGTGTGTGATTATATGTCAGTATTACATTGTATATCCCTGCATGTTGTGGTCATTATTATCTAATAATCTAATAGTATCTAATATATATCTAATAGTTTCTTGAAACTATCGATGCAAGACCACCACTTGTGGAAGGGTATTCCACATCCTTACTGCTCTTACAGTAAAGAACCCTCTACGTAGTTTAAGGTTAAACCTCTTTTCTTCTAATTTTTAATGAGTGGCCACGTGTCTTATTAAACTCACTTCCACAAAAAAGTTTTAACCCTATTGTGCGGTCACCAGTATGGTATTTATAAATTGAAATCATATCCCCTCTCAAGCGTCTCAATGCATACCACTCTTCGCTTGCCGACCAGCGCGTGCCGATTTACGTCCGCAGAATGGCACTGGTAGGCAAAAGGGCGTACAGGTCCCCTTTAAGAAGCAGTGTCGCAGGCGTGCGCCTGCCGAGGCCTCCATGACCGAGACCATGGGTCCCACGGACTCGATGTCTGACGGGTGTCCATGATTGTGTCACAGAGAGGAAGAACGGGGAGATGCTTTTGTAAACACATTTCCCCATTCTGCCTAGTGACAGGACAGAGATCACTGCTCTCTGTCATCGAGAGCAGTGATCACAGTCCTGTGTGTTGAAGCCCAGCCCCCTCACAGTTAGAATCACTCCCGTGACACACTTAACCCCTTCACCGCCCCTAGTGGTTAACCCCTTCACTGCCAGTGTCATTTACACAGTAATCAATGCATTTTTATAGCACTGATCGCTGTATAAATGACAATGGTCCTAAAATAGTGTGAAAAGTGTCTGATCTGTCCGGCATAATGTCGCAGTCACAATAAAAATCGCAGATCGCCGCCATTACTAATAAAAAAAAATTAAAAATAAAAATGCCATAAAGCTATATTCTATTTGGTAGACGCTATAAATTTTGCGCAAACCAATCAATATACGCTTATTGTAATTTTTTTTACCAAAAATATGTAGAAGAATACATATCGGCCTAAACTGAGGAAAAAAAATGTTTTTTATATATTTTTGGGGGATATTTATTATAGCAAAAAGTAAAAAAAAGCTTTTTTTTCAAAATTGTCGCTCTTTTTTTGTTTATAGCGCAAAAAATAAAAACCGCAGAGGCGATCAAATACCACCAAACGAAAGCTCTATTTGTAGGGAAAAAAGGACGTCAATTTTGTTTGGGTACAACGTCGCACGCCTGCGCAATTATCAGTTAAATCGACGCAGTGCTGAATCGCAAAAAGTCCTTTGGTCAGGAAGGGGGTAAAATCCTCTGGGGCTGAAGTGGTTAACTGCTTCCCGACCGCCTCGCGCCGATATACGTTGGCAGAATGTCACGGCTAGGCAAAACCACCATCGGTGCGCTCGCGACCCGGTCGGGATCTCCGTGACCACCCAGCTGGTGTCCCGCGATCGGGTCACAGAGCTGAAGAACGGGGAGAGGTCTGTGTAAACAAACCTCTCCCCGCGCTTCCTACACTGCCTGTCATTGATCGGCTGTCCCCTGTCATCGGGAAAGCCGATCAATGACGTCAGACGTCATCCCCGCCCCCTAATGTAAAAAAAAACACACGTCACACACCATAACCCCTCCCCGCCCCCTAGTGGTTAACTCTTTCACTGCCACTGTCATTTATACAGGAATCAATGCATTTAAATAGCATTGATTGCTGTATAAATGACAATGGTCCCAAAAAATGTGTCAAAAATGTCCGATGTGTTCCGCCATAATGTCGCAGTCATAATAAAAATCGCTGATCGCCGCCATTACTAGTAAAAAAAAAAATATTAATAAAAATGCTATAAAACTATCCCCTATTTTGTAAACACTATAACTTTTGCGCAAACCAATCAATAATCGCTAATTGCGATTTTTTTTACCAAAAATATGTAGAAGAATACGTATCGGCCTAAACTGAGGAAAAAAAAAAATTTATATATTTTTTGGGGATATTTATTATAGCAAAAAGTAAAAAATATTGCATTTTTTTCCAAATTGTCGCTCTATTTTTGTTTATAGCGCAAAAAATAAAAACCGCAGGGGCGATAAAATACCACCAAAAGAAAGCTCGATTTGTGGGAAAAAAAAGGACGCCAATTTTGTTTGGGAGCCACGTCGCACGACCGCGCAATTGTCAGTTAAAGCAACACAGTGCCGAATCGCAAAAAGGGGCCTGGTCCTTTGGCTGCAAATTGGTCCGGGGCTGAAGTGGTTAAAGAAAGCATTTACTTTCAATATATGTTAAAATCTTAACTATTTTATCTTTTTTTTTTTAATTCTTTATTTATTTAATTTTCAAAATACAAAACAGTACAGTATATTCACCATCTATTCCTCCCCCAAAATCCCCCCTCCCTCCGCCCAGCCCACCCAGGACACCGATTTCCATTTACTTTATCTCTTATTTTCATTTATTTCTGTCTTTACCCATTCTATTATTGGACCATTACCTTCACATACCTCCACGTCTTTTTAAACTCTCTCCAACTTTCCCATTTATCTCTGCTCTCTACCTCTTTCCTACTTAGATCTAGTTTCTCCAGGTTATAGGTGTCGTTGATACCAAATAACCAATCTTGCATTCTTGGACTTTCTTGATCCTGCCATTTTTTTGGTATAAGGCTTTTTGCTACATTTAATAGAATAGGTACCAAAGATTCTCTATATTGTTTCATCGAACCGTCTGTTCCATGGAACAGACAAGTCCAAGGGTCTTCTAATACTACTCGTCCGGTGATTTCTCCTATCAATGTCAACACTGTAGTCCAGTATTGTTTAATTATGGGACAATCCCACCATAAGTGTGCCATTGTTCCCACCGCTTTACAACCTCTCCAGCAGTCTGGAGATTTATTAGGTTGGTATTAGCTTAATTTTTTTCCGGAGTCGCATACCACGTTGCCAAGCATTTATAGTTCATCTCAGCCGTCCTAGTATCTACTGCAGTGTGTTAATTTAATCATTTTATCTATAGTGTGTATATCTCTTTGTGATCCCAATTCGTGTTCCCACTTTTTGATGTATGGCGGGACCTCCCAAGCACTTCCATCGGATAATATTTTGTAAATCCGAGCTATTTTGCCTCTTGATTTCTGCTTCGTGCATAAAAGCTCTAAGGGTCTGAGATCCTCCCAATCCCTTATTCGGTGTGGCAGTTTCTCAACAAAGTGTTTTAATTGGAGGTACCGCCATCCATCAACTAGCATCAACTCTGTTTTTAATCTTAGATCCTGATATGTGCTTGATTCCCCTCTTATCAATATGTCTTTCAACTGTGCCTGTTCCTTTTTAATCCAATTCTCCCCAATAGTATTTTTCCCTGGTGCAAAATAATCATTATTTTTCAAAAAAATCAAAAGGTGAATTATGTGTCCGTTTATTTTGTTTGCGTATCAAATCCCATATTTTAAATACATTGTGTGTGATCTCATGTGTATTCCCCCCCAGTGCCCTATATCTAGGTGGATTCCATATTACTCTGCTTAATAGTGTACAACACATTTCATTTTCTATTTTGACCCATCTTTTTTCATTATCTTCCTTTACCCTATCCACCACTTGTGAAAGTACAATATTTATTGGGCAAGTGAGTGGTGGCAGGTTGGTCTATCGCTTCTCACATATAAAAATAGCAAATTTGTGAGGCCTAGTGTGCATTAACACGGCCAATACCCCAAAGAGAAGCTTAAACAGATAGACATAAAAAGTATATGCATGTGAAAAAAAGTTTTTTATTAAGGGCTTCAGGCCCAAAGGTAAATCAATGAATAGGTAAGTAGACATATAGAGATACAAGGCAGTATATATACATGGTATTCATGTGTAACCATAGACATGTACAAAATGCATAAATTGCACAGCAACTTGCGATAATATCGGGGTCTTTCAGGAAAATGCCGACATGTTTCGGACGGACGTCCTTTTTCAAGGCAATATCTGTTCCTGTATTTGCTCAATAATACTGTATAAGACAGAGTAGAGTCATTAATATACAACATAATGTGTTAATAGGTATAAACCTGTGAATTACACCGCTCAATGGTAATGGTACTCACTTGCAAAGGGTTAAAGGGCTAGGGATAAGCCCTATGGTCTTGGGGTACAAGAGTATGGTATCAGTGTGTCCATGCAGTATACAGTGGAACTTGTGCTGTTAAAAGCAAGCGGCTGCTACACATTTGAAAGGCTGCAAGATCTCCAAGCCATGCAATGGGAGGTTGCAATGGCTAGTGGTGCCTGGGCCAAAGGTGATAAATGGCTATAGAGTGAAAGGGAAGTAGGTAGAGTAACATTAGTATCACTTGGTAGTGAAGAGGAGTAAGTTGGTGCAAAATGAATTGCAAAAAGTAAGATACTAGTATTACCTGGTAGAGGGAGAGTTTGTAGTCAGCTGCAGTATAGCCAAACGCCGGCAGGAAAGTGTGATACCTAATCCCGCCATTGTAGAGGCTAATATAGTGTGTGATGATGGGTATCAGCTGTGCAGGCCGTGGTGGGAGGTAATAGCACTGAGCTGTATAGTAATTAGAGGGCCAGGTGTGGGGATGGTGGCTGAGAGGCCACAATATAGTATCCCCAGTGTTGAGATCTCAGATGCGGCGGCACCGCGCGTCGACACGTCCAGAGGGGGCGTGGCCTCGTGCGGCGTCGGAGCGTCACCGACGCGGGCAGACTAACCCCTCCCCGTGTGCTGGAACGCAAGCGGGGGGGGCGCGTGTGGTGGCAAGACGTGCGCCTCAATGGGTATGTGTGGCGCATGCGCCGTGTGGAATACGCGCATGCGCACAAAGTCTTACCCGCGCCGGGCAGCCAATACATCAAATGGAAGCAGGGAAGCCAGTATATGTATTGAATGGTTGTATTGAAGAGGAGTATAGCAATATAAATGCATTACAACTGCATTGAGTGTGTTTGAACATGTGGTATTTTCAGCGAGTGGGTCACATTACCATGGAGATAGGTAGGAGGCCCCCTAATGGACAGAGACAGACACAGCATTTAGATTAGCAAAAACAGCAATATTCACATATTTGCAAAGAGTAATGAGGACATATGTATATATACAGTATATTGGTATCATTGAGTTTGGATAAATATAAAGACATTGCAAACACTGCGATAAGGTCAACATAGTATAGCATGGTATAAACAAATTTGTAGAACATTACAGCAGGTACATTTTTGTTGGAACAGAGCATGATGACCATGATGTGGGTATGTGGTTGGACTAGGTAGAGAAGGGGTTCCAGAGGACAAAGTGCTCGGGGAGCCCATCTCGATACCTGTGAGAATTATAAATCAAGTTCACATACCCCTGATTCAAAGCCCTCAAGATAGGGCTTGAAATTGAATGCCTCGTTGAGGCCAGGGGGGGATGTGGCGTTGAGGTGAAAAATCCATTTAAGCTCACTTTGAAGTAGGGATTTGTTATAATCACCCCCTCGGTTGGGTGGGGGAATATGGTCAAGTGCTCTGAATGTGATCTGAGGGGTTGAGTCCTGGTGCACTATTGCACAGTGTCGCCCTAGGGGAGATCAGGGTCTTTTTGGTTGATACTAAGAATGTGTCGATAAATGCGCTTCCAAAAGGGGAGTTTGGTTTTCCCAACATAAAAACACCCACACTCACATTCTAGTAAGTAAACGATGCCGACTGAGCGGCAGTTGACAAAGTGTTGGGGGAAGAAGGGTTGTCCATTGGGTAGAGTATTGGATCTGTTCGATTTAGATAGGTACTTGCAGTATCTGCATTTACCACAGGGGAATGTCCCCTTTGTTTGTTTTTGTAAGTAACTGACAGGGGTGTATTCACTTCTGATTAATTTGTCACGGAGTGAAGGAGCTCGTCTGTAAGTGAGTAATGGGTGTGCCGGTACAAATGGAGACAGTGAATGATCTGTAGTTAGGATATACCAATGTTTCTCTAAAATCTGCGTAATAGAGGAATGTTGTTCGCAAAAATTGGTGATAATTCGCAATGGAGTTTGTTTGGCTTGTGGTTTGGAAGGGAAAAGTAAGGAGTTACGTGTTTTTGATTTCGCTTTTTTATATGCGATTTTCAAAATTTTGGGTGGGTATCCTCGTTCTAACAACCTATTTCGTAAAACCGAGGCCTCGTTTTCAAAGGAGGCCTCGGTTGAACAGTTGCGGCGGGCACGAAGGTATTGGGCATATGGAATAGAGTTGAGGAGAGGTTCCGGGTGGAAACTGGAGGCAGCAAGGATCGTGTTGCCTGCAGTGGGTTTGCGGTATAAATGGCTTTGGATGTGGCCTTCAGAGTCTTTTATAAGAGTAAGATCTAAAAAACAAATGGAAGTGGGGCTAGAAGTCATGGTAAATCTCAAATTTAACCGATTAGCAGTATTCAAATAGGTCAAGAAGTCTTGTAGGGTTTGGCTGGGTCCCTGCCAGACAATAAGAATGTCGTCGATGTATCGACGGAAAGTAACAATATGTTTGGTGTACATATTGGCAGAAGGGTCTAAAAATAAAAGACGTTCCCACTCCCCCAAGTACAGATTGGCGTAGGCCGGTGCGCAACAAGTGCCCATGGCCACGCCCTGTACTTGGAGGTAGTGGGAACCGTCAAAAGAAAAAAAATTGTTATTGAAAATAAAATTTAAAGCATTTATAATGAATGTAGAAAGGTCAGTGGAGTATAGGGAGGAAGTAGTAAGTATATGTCGGATGGCAGAGAGTCCTAGGGTGTGAGGAATCGAACTGTATAGTGCCTCAACATCGATCGCGACAAGTAAGGTGTCGGGACCAATGGTTAGGGAGGACAAACTTTGTAGAAGATGAGTAGTGTCTCTTATGTAGGAAGGAAGTTGGATGACTAGGGGTTGCAATAGTTTATCAATGTAACGGCTAAGATTGTCTGTAAGGGAGCCTCTTCCGGAAACTATGGGCCTGCCTGGTGGTCTGGGTAGGTTTTTGTGCACTTTGGGGAGTGCATAGAACGTAGCTATACGTGGAAATTTGGTTCTAACATAATCACTGGTATTTTTATCTAATACCCCTTGTGTGGTAGCAGAATCTATGAGTGTATATAGTTGTTGTTGTGCTAAAGAAATAAAGGATGTGGGGATCTTTTTGTACCATTCCTTGTTCTGAAGGATATCATGGCACATTTGAGTATAGTGGTCCCTGTCCAGTATAACAATGTTTCCGCCTTTGTCGGCGGGTTTTATTATTATCGTGGAATTGGTTTTAAGATTTTGAAGAGCGAGGTATTGATTGTATGAGAAGTTTCTTGCCTTAGATCGATTGGGATGGATTTTAAGGTTACGAATTTCTCGTGTAACTGCCTGCAAAAATAGTGCAGCTCGGGGATTGGTGCTGGGGGGTGGATAGAAACTAGATTTCTTTTTTATGGTTATTTTAGAGGGTGGGTGTGATGGAGTGGGGGGATTGTCATCAGTGCTGGCTAAGAGAGTGTCAAGATCAAGAGTATCTATTAGGTTGGAATTGTCACTTTCATCCAAAAGTTCAGTTAACTGTTGGAGGGCCGTGGTTTCCGCTGCAGAGTGTAGAAGCAAATCCGAAAAGGGGTTGGGTGTGTATATGCTATGTAGTAGCAATTTACGGACAAACAAATGAATGTCTTTGATGACAGTGAATTTGTCTATATGAGATACAGGACAGAAAGTGAGTCCCTTTTCAAGGACAGAAGTTTCGTGCTTGGTGAGTGGGTGTTTGGAAAGGTTGATGATATTAGAAGACAGTGGGGTTATCTTGGTGTTCTTTTTGGTTGGTAAGTGTTGTTGTGTTGGATTCTTTGTGAAGTTCGCATAAGGTCTAAAAAATCAAAATGTTGAGAGGATGAAGGTAAAGAGTGTGATCTGGAGGTCTTCGAGGACGAGGAAGCAACCGACGGATCTCTAGCCGGTGAGTCGTCGGTAGGTCCCTCGGGATCGGAGACCTCGTCACTGGAGAGGTTAGGTGTGCGGCCTCTTTTTGGATTGCGTGGGCCTCGTGTGGGATGGGGTTGAGGTGCAACATGTGAATTGTCTGTATTACGGTCGGCAGCATATTTGGGAGGTATAGGTTTAGAGGTGAAGCGTGCTGGAGCTGGTAGGCGTACAGCACGGTTGGCCTCGTTCCATTTGTAGGCTCTTTCCTCTTGGAAGGCTTTTTTGTCGCGGAAGAATTTTTTGTCCTTCTGCGTCAAAGTATCATGGTTAAATTTATCAAAACGTTTTTTGAGTTGAAGATCAAGTATTTTGTATAATGGATGATCTAGGAATTGTGCGAGCTGGGTATTTAATGATGCTAATTTGGCATCAAGAGCAGACATCTGTGTCTCGTATTGTTGTATCAAAAGTTTCTTTTGACGGTTCCCACTACCTCCAAGTACAGGGCGTGGCCATGGGCACTTGTTGCGCACCGGCCTACGCCAATCTGTACTTGGGGGAGTGGGAACGTCTTCTATTTTTAGACCCTTCTGCCAATATGTACACCAAACATATTGTTACTTTCCGTCGATACATCGACGACATTCTTATTGTCTGGCAGGGACCCAGCCAAACCCTACAAGACTTCTTGACCTATTTGAATACTGCTAATCGGTTAAATTTGAGATTTACCATGACTTCTAGCCCCACTTCCATTTGTTTTTTAGATCTTACTCTTATAAAAGACTCTGAAGGCCACATCCAAAGCCATTTATACCGCAAACCCACTGCAGGCAACACGATCCTTGCTGCCTCCAGTTTCCACCCGGAACCTCTCCTCAACTCTATTCCATATGCCCAATACCTTCGTGCCCGCCGCAACTGTTCAACCGAGGCCTCCTTTGAAAACGAGGCCTCGGTTTTACGAAATAGGTTGTTAGAACGAGGATACCCACCCAAAATTTTGAAAATCGCATATAAAAAAGCGAAATCAAAAACACGTAACTCCTTACTTTTCCCTTCCAAACCACAAGCCAAACAAACTCCATTGCGAATTATCACCAATTTTTGCGAACAACATTCCTCTATTACGCAGATTTTAGAGAAACATTGGTATATCCTAACTACAGATCATTCACTGTCTCCATTTGTACCGGCACACCCATTACTCACTTACAGACGAGCTCCTTCACTCCGTGACAAATTAATCAGAAGTGAATACACCCCTGTCAGTTACTTACAAAAACAAACAAAGGGGACATTCCCCTGTGGTAAATGCAGATACTGCAAGTACCTATCTAAATCGAACAGATCCAATACTCTACCCAATGGACAACCCTTCTTCCCCCAACACTTTGTCAACTGCCGCTCAGTCGGCATCGTTTACTTACTAGAATGTGAGTGTGGGTGTTTTTATGTTGGGAAAACCAAACTCCCCTTTTGGAAGCGCATTTATCGACACATTCTTAGTATCAACCAAAAAGACCCTGATCTCCCCCTAGGGCGACACTGTGCAATAGTGCACCAGGACTCAACCCCTCAGATCACATTCAGAGCACTTGACCATATTCCCCCACCCAACCGAGGGGGTGATTATAACAAATCCCTACTTCAAAGTGAGCTTAAATGGATTTTTCACCTCAACGCCACATCCCCCCCTGGCCTCAACGAGGCATTCAATTTCAAGCCCTATCTTGAGGGCTTTGAATCAGGGGTATGTGAACTTGATTTATAATTCTCACAGGTATCGAGATGGGCTCCCCGAGCACTTTGTCCTCTGGAACCCCTTCTCTACCTAGTCCAACCACATACCCACATCATGGTCATCATGCTCTGTTCCAACAAAAATGTACCTGCTGTAATGTTCTACAAATTTGTTTATACCATGCTATACTATGTTGACCTTATCGCAGTGTTTGCAATGTCTTTATATTTATCCAAACTCAATGATACCAATATACTGTATATATACATATGTCCTCATTACTCTTTGCAAATATGTGAATATTGCTGTTTTTGCTAATCTAAATGCTGTGTCTGTCTCTGTCCATTAGGGGGCCTCCTACCTATCTCCATGGTAATGTGACCCACTCGCTGAAAATACCACATGTTCAAACACACTCAATGCAGTTGTAATGCATTTATATTGCTATACTCCTCTTCAATACAACCATTCAATACATATACTGGCTTCCCTGCTTCCATTTGATGTATTGGCTGCCCGGCGCGGGTAAGACTTTGTGCGCATGCGCGTATTCCACACGGCGCATGCGCCACACATACCCATTGAGGCGCACGTCTTGCCACCACACGCGCCCCCCCCCCGCTTGCGTTCCAGCACACGGGGAGGGGTTAGTCTGCCCGCGTCGGTGACGCTCCGACGCCGCACGAGGCCACGCCCCCTCTGGACGTGTCGACGCGCGGCGCCGCCGCATCTGAGATCTCAACACTGGGGATACTATATTGTGGCCTCTCAGCCACCATCCCCACACCTGGCCCTCTAATTACTATACAGCTCAGTGCTATTACCTCCCACCACGGCCTGCACAGCTGATACCCATCATCACACACTATATTAGCCTCTACAATGGCGGGATTAGGTATCACACTTTCCTGCCGGCGTTTGGCTATACTGCAGCTGACTACAAACTCTCCCTCTACCAGGTAATACTAGTATCTTACTTTTTGCAATTCATTTTGCACCAACTTACTCCTCTTCACTACCAAGTGATACTAATGTTACTCTACCTACTTCCCTTTCACTCTATAGCCATTTATCACCTTTGGCCCAGGCACCACTAGCCATTGCAACCTCCCATTGCATGGCTTGGAGATCTTGCAGCCTTTCAAATGTGTAGCAGCCGCTTGCTTTTAACAGCACAAGTTCCACTGTATACTGCATGGACACACTGATACCATACTCTTGTACCCCAAGACCATAGGGCTTATCCCTAGCCCTTTAACCCTTTGCAAGTGAGTACCATTACCATTGAGCGGTGTAATTCACAGGTTTATACCTATTAACACATTATGTTGTATATTAATGACTCTACTCTGTCTTATACAGTATTATTGAGCAAATACAGGAACAGATATTGCCTTGAAAAAGGACGTCCGTCCGAAACATGTCGG